>JAOXNZ010000166.1:4291056-4303746 GCA_028566095.1 Kryptolebias brasiliensis
GTTTAGTTGAAATAATGGTAAAATTGGCTCTTTGAAATTTAAAGATTGCAGACCCCTGTCCAGTAAAGAAAATCCCTTGTAACTATTTTAGCTTTTTCCTGATTACATTTATTTACTTTACACCACTGCTCCTTTGAGTGGAGGAAAAACAAAATATCCGAGATCTGATCCTCTTTTTCCTCTCCTGTCTCACCATCAGCTGTCCGAGTCTGGTTTGCCGCCTCATCTCTTCAGCAGGTAGTTTCAGAGATTTTGACAGCTGAAAACAGCCCTGAGAGGCTGTGAATCCGCACCAACAGGTGGGCCTGCAGTCAGTCAGGACGGCTACTTCATCAGCCGCCGCTCCAGATGACACTTTCTGTTCGGTTCCGTTGCTGAGCTCAGCTACCAGTTAACTAAAGTCTGATACCGACTTCAAGCTGCACCCTCCCGAGTATCTCTTCCTGTTAATGTTACGGTAAGATAAGCTCCCACAGTATGACCTCGGAGCTCAGCGAGTGTGAGGACAATCTGGCAGAAACAGCCTCACGTTTCAGCTTCGGCTAGCAAGAGTTTACACAATATTCTTCACGTTGCTCACCTGAAAACGCGCTTTAGTGTTGCTCACTGTGACTCGTCTTTTTGTGAAGTTCCACCCAAACCTGGCGGAAAAGTAATAAATAAAACACCCTTGACGTTAAAAGTAGAAAGAGGAAAAAAAAGTTTCACGTTTATTTTCAAACTTCTCCCGGCGACCCGTGCTCTACGTCACCAAACGGCAGTCAACGGTAGATGACGAAAGACGGCGAACAGCATCATGGGACTTGTAGTCCAACAGGTAAATGTGGAGCTTTTTCGAAATACTCGAATTTTGAGTCGTTTTATATGACTGTAAATACGCGTAAGATTGAGGAGTAAAAGAAAGAGAGATGAGGGAGTAATATTAGAGGGAGAGCCAAAAAATTATTTTACAAAAGTAACTCAAAGAAAAAAGAAAAAAAAGAACAACTTATGGCACTCTTCACAAAACGATTACAATGTCCATACTGTTACTGTTTATGTCGGGGAAAAAATAAATCATTGTGTTCCCTCACAATAGTTTTTGCATTACCTCGTAAAAACCCTTTTTGTTCCATTTCTGACAGGTATCTTGCCAAGGTATTTATGAGCTGGAATATTGATAGTAATGATCTGTTTCCCAACCAGAGGGAGCGCTCTCCAGGCAAATCTGCATTACAAAATGTCTGTTTCTCTCAATAAGCGCAATAAAATAAAAACATATGTTTGTAAATGAATTGTATGATTGTTGTTCTGCAGCCAGAAAGGATTTGCAAACTTACTTTTTGTGCCTCGTGTCCAAATAAATGTTTTTCTTTTTCAGTATGCATCATCAGACTGCCTTCCTTTCTACGAGTAGGAAGTGTCTGTTGAAAGTCGATCACACATGGTCTGATGTGTCTTTGCAATCAAAGATTAATGTGATTGTATGGTGTGTACAATATTATATTAAGACTTACTACTGTGTAATAATACAATTTGAAGGAACAAAACAATTGTGTGTTTTGGCCAGCCTTTCTAGGTGTTTGTGTATTGTACTGTATAATTGTTTCTGATACAATAAAGAAATTCTAACCCAAATGCTTTATTTACGAGGAGAATCAGTGGATTGAAGAGGTCCCTTCATTACCATCATAAACTACAGGAAAAACAAGTTATACTAACAGATCAGTCTTTGGCTGCAAAGATACTTCACATCATGTCTACTAACTCCAGGAAGTTTGAACTGTATCCTCCTTTCTGACAGAAACTACGAGTCAAACTCTGTTCCTTGGGAGCCGCTCTCCTGCATGTTTTAGATGTGTTCTTGCTTTAAAACACCTGGTTTAAATTACTGACTTGTGGACGTGCTTCTGGAAAACTTGATGATTTGGTGAGGAGCACTAGCAAAACAAATCAAATCGGGTCATGGTCACTAATGATAAAACAACACAAATTCAAAGCAATTCAGCACCACGAATAGTGATCAGATCATTGACACCCACTTTATCTATTTTAACCCAGAGCCTGTATCACCAGGTCTGGCTCTACTCTGGAGCAGCTAGAAACTGCTGAGTCCCTGACATCACCGCTACACCGCCGAGAGAGAAAAAACGGGATATAAGCTAGGCGGCTGGGCTACTATACAATTTACAATCACCAACAGTCTACAACTAACTCACACATTGTGAATAGTGATTGTTAGAATTGCTACCCGTAATTAACTTGGCTCCCTGGCTGTGCTGGCAGTTTTGAGGGGCCTGAATTGCTGCCAACAAAAAAGTTGAGTACATCTCCAGGAAGACGAACAAAATATGTGCCCAGTTTTGTAACTTGGCTTTTCCTTTCTCTCTTTTTTCCTTTTCTTTTCGCTTTGCCGCTCCACTTTTATGCTTATATGAAGTTACACTCATGTTAACTTAGTCAGTAAAAATGTTCCACCTAGTTTGTAATCTGTTGCCAAGTGACTGATGATGACATTGATGGACGGTTGGTGACGAGTTTTACCCAAAATACACTTGGAGACAATATCGGCAATCCACTTGTAAATTTGCATGTCATAAAGTTAAATGTAAGAGTGAAAATAAAGCCAGTCATGCAGCACAACATTTTATTCAATATTTTACACCTACTGCATCGCTAAAGTCAGTTGGTCTTGTAAAGTTTTTAGCAACCATGACTCAGTCCTGACTGGGGCAACCTATATAAGCCCTGTATAAATGTGAATGATGGGTTATGTTAAGCAGTCTGTACCTGTGCCCATACTCTGGGCTCCTCTGGATACAATCATGGGAGGGCACGCCTTCTCCAGTTCCTCAGGGGTGGTAGAGATTTGGCTCCCTTAAGTTCTGTCTCCTATCCCCTATCAGGGGGCGTGCTGTCCTCCCAGTCCCCCCAGAAGTCCCGCCCCTCGTGAGGAGGTAATTAAACAGTTTGAATCAGGTGTGTTGGAGCAGAAAAATCGAAAACTTCCAGGACAGTGGCCCTTGAGGCCTGGAGTTTGACACCCCTGAACTAGAGGGTGAGTGGGGGATTATTTCAGGAATAACTACCTTACAAGACACCTGTCAGAAACAAAGTTACAGACACACAATTATATATTTTTTCCATCATGGCCCTTATTATGTAATAAACAACCTTAACACTATAACATGAAAATATGTGTATATTTTCAGAAGAAAACATAATATATATAAAATAATCATGTTATAACAATGTGGGAACGTTGTTAAAGATACTTATCATCAATAAACAACCTGTCACAACTAAATATATTATTAAAAAAACAACTTTGTACACAGCATTAAGTATTATTATATTGTAAGAACTTTTGACTAAAACATGAAAATTTATAAAACTTAAAAGAAAAAGTAATTTTTCATATTGACGAGTTTCTTTTTCTGGGTTTGCAGATACTTTCAGAATAACTGAAAAGGAAGAATTAGAACATATAATCCAAGCTGAAACGAACAGAAATGCTGCAGCCAAAGAGAAAACTGGCCATGTGAATGCTTCATCAGTAAGAATATTATCCTCCCACACATATCCTTATTTAAATGGCCCTCTTCTGTTAACAGGATCACCCGCAGACCTCAGTGGAAAATTTGAACGTGGTATCTTTAAATAGCTCAGAAATATTAGGTGTTGCAGAAATATTAGGTATTGTTATTAAAATGAATTAATTAATTTAATGAACTTCCCTGCAGTTGATGTGGGAACATTGCTGCCACCACCTACATAAACACTTCTGCATACAGGGGGAACAATGAAAGCAAACCTGGAAGCTGAAACACAACTGCATGTAATCTGGGATTTTACGTATTTATGATTGCAAAACCTCCATATACACAAATAGAAAACATAAAAAACATTATAAGTCCTTCCTTTCCAAGATGAAGCCAACTAAGACCAAGATGTAACTTTTGTTACACCTCCATCAACTCCTTCATTTGATATTAATTTTGCAAGACGGAAGAAATCTTCCACTTACACAACAAAATAAACAGTACAAGGGTTTTAAAATAAGCTCAGTTCAAAACTGCAGTGATATTTACACCGAGCATGCAACACAAAACGACAGCAGTTTAGGTTGAGGTGACAAAATTATGTTTAATTCATCTCGGAGCAGATATAATAAAGTTTCTGTTTAATGTAAAGTTGTGATTTCCTGCTCAAGTATGTTAGAGCTGAATCTCTTAATATCAATAAGTCACAAACTGATTCATGTTTGCCTCAAACCTGTAATGGCTGCTACCATTTGTCTGCAAAGCCACTGAGGATTAACAGTACTTTCAAAACACAAAAGCAAATTGTAAATTAGCATCAAATTTAGTTACCTATAAGAGGAGATTTGCTTATGAGCTGAATATGAATTACTCTAATTAGCATATCTGGTAGAAAATGCTTGTATGACTTAATAAGTGTCATTATTTTACCTTTATTATTATTATAGCTGTATTTATTTATCATAAAATACTCCTTTGTGTTGTTGAGATTAACTTTTGTTACTCTCATGAAAGTATCTATAGCTGCCAGAAATACATTTATGCATTTTTCATAATGGCTGTGTCTCATTCAGGGACCTGAGAGATAAACAGCCATGCACACTTAGACTCACCTATTTAAAACAATCTATTAACACAGCTTGCATGTTTATACAGTGTAGGAGGAAACCAGGGTACCAGCAAAAATTGATCTACGCCCAGCTGCCTCAGGACATTTTATTTCTAAATCAACAGTTAAAACCTTATAAAAATGGCTCATTTGGTACATGGGGTAAAGTTCTGAAATAACACCATAAGACAGCAGCTTCAGTTTAATTAAGTAATAAAAAAATTCCACAGTCAACTCAAAGTTCAGTTTGACATTTGATTGAAGTAAAACTAAAGTGAAATTCTTTGAATAGTGTTTTATCTTTCCAGCTTTGACACTTTTCTTTTTTGATGCCCATCTCCGCTTTTTTCGTTCAGTTCATCCATTTTCTCTTTAATGACCCGAATCACTTGTTGTCACAGCCACGTTTCTGCTCCTGAGCCTCTGCTGGCCGCCCATTCCTCCCAGAGAGAAACTTCTGTTGAAGGATGTTGTCAAGACGACCGTGTTTCTAATGGTGACTGTGGAGGTGCCGTGGCAACCAGAGACCTCAGTTCAATTAGATTCATTAGTGTTGAGGTTAAAGAGCTCCAGGTGACAAACATCTTAACTGCAGAAAAAAGTTTAAACCCAAAGCATCGCACACCTAGCTGCCGTTCAGCTCATCTGCAGTGACTCACCCAGCGTGTCTTCATCCTCAGCATCAATAAAACCATTCAGCATCTTTTCTCTTAATTCTTCTTTTTTTTCAGGTGCCAGGATTTCTCTTAAAGGAATGTGGAGGATTAAACCAGACAATAAAAGAATGATAATCCCTCGATTGAATTTGATCCTTCTTTTCACTTGATTACATGAAGAATGCATGTGAGTGTCGCACTCTGGTCTGTTTGGGATCATGTTAGTAACACAAACACCCCAAAAAATGTGGGACATTTTCTCACTGTGGACAAAAGTCATGTGTCAGAGATGATGTTTGCTGACGTTTCTTTCATTAGCAAATCAAGCAACCTATTTTAAATTTGCTGTGACTCTTCATTATGTGGGTGGTCTGAACAATGTGAGCGTATGTGTGAGTGTGTGCGTTTGTGGGTGTGTGTGTGTGTGTGTGTGTGTCAGAGGGCTTTATAAAAGGTCCAAAGGGTTTGATCAGATTTCACTTTAGAGTTGAATCATCAGAGGAGCAGCTTGGACCAATTGGGACACTGTAAGTACCTCCACTTAATAATTTCCTATAAAATATTATCTTATCTGTGTTTTCTCAGCTCTTGAGTTTAATTTCTATTCTGAATCTTATGGGATTATTGTTTGCTTTTATAAAATGACCATTTATGTACCTGTTAACCAGTTCTGATACCTTCATGCAACCTTTTCCTTGTACAGTTTGGGGTATAATTTTAGAAAGGTAGTAGTAACTTTCTAAAACTAGACTAATGTAAAAAAGAAGATCAGAGGGACTGAAAGGCTCACAAGACTGGAAACTCTCCAGGGGTGATTTTTATTTTTTATTTTTTTACTTGATCCAGTGTCCAGGAGGATCATTCAACTTATTTGGACTATAAATAATTTTCTAGTAAATTAATGGTAAAATACTGGCAGCAGAGTTGTCAGCCTTTTACTATTAATTTTACAATAAAAATGCTATATTAATGTTACTGTAGTGGAGAGAATCCAGTGAATTACAATAATTCTTTGTCCTTTATTAATTTAGGAGTAACAGTTTTTAACTGTTTTTTACATTGTTGTTTAAATTAAGTTTATTTACATTATGCTATAGTTTCAATATCACAAAATGCATTCTGCGTTTGTAAGCAACAACATTATTAAACCAAATAGAATAAGATAAATTAGACAAGCCACCATTTATTATAAAAAGGGAATGACAAACATGCACAGTTGTTTACATTAATTACTTTACCCTATAAACTGTCTAAAATAAATGCATGTTCTACATGTTGTACTCATCAGTTTTATGTGGACTACAGTCCTCTGTAACACAACAGAGATGTTTGTGTGTTTTCAGATGATCATAATATCAGCTCAGCTCATTAGAACAACGGTCGGATTTATCAGATCGTTTATCCAACCATTAGAGTTGGAAACATCTAATATCTGTCTTGCATTTTTCAGTCAGATGATTCAAAAATAAAAAGAAAAGTTCTGAATCTTAATTCCAATAAAATTTCCAACAGAAATAGTGTTTTCTGAGCCCTTGTGAAAACATTTTTTATAAACACATTTCTGTGATTTAAGGCTGATTTCAGTATTTTCTATTTTGCCACATTTTTTTTCTTATGCAAAATGTTAGACAGTTTTTATAACAGATTTGTATGTTAAAAAGGGTGATGTTTGGCAAAGGTTCTTGAACAAAATACAGAACAATGAAGAGTAAATAAATTACATTTTAAACTAATATTGTTAATAGAAACCTGTGACTCATGATTTGTATGAAGCTGTGATTATTTCACAATCTGACTCAATGATTCAAGACTAAATTAATACATTCCTGGAGCTTTTGTATTCTTTTACTTAACAATATATATATATTTTTGGTTTTGTCTTGTTTTTTTTATTCAGAAGATGCAGATATCCCACCGGCCTGCGCACCTGTTTGCTGTCATGGTTCTTTTCATCTTGACAACTGTTCAAGGTCAACAGAGTGAAAAGTGAGAACACAACAATCTTTATTATTTCTTCTATAATCCTGTATGCAGAGAAATTGGACATTGAAATGCAACTATTAACAGAAATCAGTGGTTTTTAAATTATTGAAACTGTGTTCAAAGTTTGATGGAGATGTGAAATTACTGTGAGCACCAAAACAGCAACACATTATAAAAGCTGCAGGCTTTTGGTATGGGCACTGATAACATGATGAATGTTTTTTTTTCTTTTTTGACCAGCGGTTTCAGAAAAACAAAAATACTTGAAAAAACCCCAAAATAAACCATTTGGATGCCACACTTCACCATCTTACCTATAAATTAGCTCAAGTAAACTTTGTTCTAACTTGTTTTCTGAAGTTTTTCTGAGCCCTTGGCTACTTACTTCCACTACAAAACTGTTGCACAGAAACATTTCTGGATGCTGCATGACTTCATTTTAGTACAAAAATAGTGTTTTCTCTGGTCAGATGAGTCCATGTTTTTGCAGGATTTGGGAGGAAACAGACTTTAGTTAACAGAAGATGAAAAAATAATCTAAGGTGTTTAAGTAAAAGTTGCAACAAAGGTTTTAAAAGGTATGGGAATGGATCAGTGATTAAAATATTTTTTAAAAAACTTTTTTATTAGTCTGAAGGTACCCCTGAACTTTGAAACTTTCTTTTTAATTGTTAATAAATGAACTCACAAGCTCTTTTTGACACTTCTCCTAGTCATCTAGACTGTTGTCAGAGAAACATGCTACCTCTGGTGTCTGTTGTTTCTAATTCATTCATTCTGCACAGAGTGCATATCTTTGCCTAGACACCAGTTCAGATTAGTCTCCTATTAAAATTTTTCTTTTGCACATCAAGAAAGTTGAAATCAGACAACAATCCCAGAACTGGTGAGCATCTTCTTCCCATTGAAATAAACCGGTGTCATTTTCCATGGAATTTAATGTTTATCCATGTATTAATACATTTATTGTGATTTGTTTGTCTTTTTTTTGCAAGGTTAAGTAAATCTCAGCTTGTTTTGAGATAAAATGTTAGTTTTTTCTGAAGATCTGAGTTGTGAGACAGAACTCTGACTTCTGTTTGGTCTCTCTGCAGCCGCCGGGCCGTTACTGAACACCAGCTGATGCACGACCGTGGCCGAAACATACAGAGTCTGAAGAGACTCATCTGGCTCTCCAGTGCGATTGAAGGTCTCCACACCGCTCAGGCCCGCTCAGCTGCTCTCTCTCCCACAAAGATCCTGGACTCGGCTCTAAATCCGGTGCTGATCCCTGCTGCAGGGAGCTCCCAGCCTGCACAGGTTCAGAACATCCTGAGAGACTTCTTTTACCCTCACCTGGCTCATCTGTTGGATGAAGAACCTTAACACCACACTGATGTACAAACACAATAATTGTACATAGGAAATAAATACTTTGTGTCCTTTTTTTGTATAATAAAAAGCCTACAGCACAACACCAAAATGAACTGTAGTGCCAAGACCCCCATTCAGCAATAAATGTGTACAAATGTCTAAGAAGATTTTATCTGTGTAAAGTTTTTTTCTCTTATTTTTTAAAAGCTTGTTTTGTATTTTAGTTTTTCAGATACTTTCAGTGCACAGATATTAGTAGCCAGCAACACTTTGTACACCGGTAGTTAGTGTGTTTGTTCACATGGAAGTATACCTTTGCAATAACAAGGTTTGAGGAAATATATTTTTTCTTTGACATATTCTGCATTTAATATTTTTCTTTCAGTACATTCAGTTGCTTAGTTGTGTTACCTGATGTTGGGAAGTTGTGTCTACCCCTTCCTAAGAAATCTGGATCCCTAAACCCAATACAATTGTGATGAGAACTGAAAATAAATCAAACTAAGCATGAAAATAATTATCTACCCATAGCTTAAGCCTCAAGGTTTCACAGGTGACAAACATCATTATCTGTGATATTAGTCCTGTTTTTGAACATTTCACTATTTCTACCTGTCTGTATGCAGACTTTATAGCTCTTTATTGCTTACTATATTGTACATACGAAAAGATAAGACAGCAATAATCTAAAACCTGCATAAATAGAAAGTGCAGGTCACAAACTAAGATGTTTACTGGAGGCCCATTTAGATGTTTGATGGCATGCTAATTTTTTGTAAGTGGAATGCCTTCTCAGCAAACCTTAAAGAAAACTCAAAAACAAATTCTGGCTTTTCCTTTTGTAATTCTGTCATACATCATAGAAGTTAGCCAGAAGAAATAAGTTGGTTCCAGCAATCCTCTGAACTTTGACATATAAAACCCTACAGCTTAAAGACTTCAACTTTACTGCTCATCCCATACTCATACTATTTATCATAGCAATTCAAAAGTTTAAAATGTTCATTTTAATAAAGTTTTTAATGCAGCAATGCAACTTAAGTGTTTTGTTGTCAGCATTTAGTTAAGCCTAAAGAAAGATAAAAGTTTTTGATGGAACGTATGTAACATTTAATTGATGCTACAGTTTCTTATCAAATTTTAGATTTTTTCAGTTTTGACTGAAGTTAGGAATACAGTCCTTTGAGCTGCACTGTTATAAGCATGCATATCAACATATAAATATCAATGACACATTCAGCTTTTCTGATGCACAAATCTGTCTCCACCATCCACACCCATGTCCTGTGACTAAAGAACTTTTGCTAAATTAAGGCTTTTATTATCCTCAGTTTTACAGAAAATAAATCAATAGGTTTCTCCTCCACCTCTCAGAGTGTGCATGTTACAAAGGGAATGATTACAGATAACACATAACAGGCAATGAAGACAGGTCAAACTGAAATCAGCTCAGAAGATCTTTGTAACTGTGATTACAAGGCAGACAAAATGTAAAACAAATCTGATAAAAATCTGATTTTTTTATAATTGAGGATTTGTATTAAATTTGTTGGGTGACCAGTTTCTAGTTTAATTAAATTTTATGCAGCGTGTGCCTGGTAATTGTTGATTTCCTGGCTGCAATTATTACTGTAGCTTAATGTGTACAGCTGATGATTCAGTAGTAAAAATTTGTAGAAAAAATAGATCATACACTAGTGCATATTGAACTAAGAGAAATGATCTTATCTTAATCAAACACACAACAAAACATTCTTTGTTACCAAAACAAAACCCAACAAAACAAAGAATTGTGAGACTGAATATCACAGTTTCTATTAATTATCTCTTGAATGGAAATTATCTTCAAAAGAAGATGTGTCACCTTGGAGAAGCTATTATATCTGAAGACAATTAGAAGATAGTTGAGAAATGCTTGACATGTTTTATTTTGTTGTTGTTTTTCTTAATTTGGGTTGATTTATTACAATTGTCTCTTTTTAACAGAAATTATTTTGTGTGCAAACGTCTAGTATGTAGGCAGGTTTTATTTATGCCAGTGTATTTAATCTATATGCCAAGATGATAAACTGGAAACGTGTTAGGTATAGTATATAGTCATGTACCAGGCTATGGGAATACTTGTGCAGAAGAAGCTTTTTATTTCATGTTTACAGTTTATTGCTAAAACCCATAGAAATATTATCTAGTTTTTGCAAAATCCTCTTTACCTCGCCTATTTAATTTTAGATTTTGTATTTGGAATCACTTTTATTATTATTATTATTATTTAAAGATAAGCCTGCCAAATCAGAAAGGCGATTGCGTCACTTGGTGTTTGCCTGGCAGATCGATTTCGGGGTAATTTTCCCCACATGGCGCAAACCTCGCGAGATTTCCGTGACGGGCTAACGATAATTAGCTAGCTCTGTCAACTCCAGTGACACCGGGTCGTGGACGTTTCCTTGCAGCTGCAAACACCGCTCCGGTGTTCCAGGTCACGCACGGTTGATCAAAAAGACCACCGAAGAGAGGTGCTGATTGTCGGACTGAAGCGCCCTAACTGCCCTTTGGACTGTCCGCGACTCTCGTCCTTTAATCGGCAGGTCAGTTGGTGTTAACGTTCGTTAGCTGTTTTTGGGGGGTTGGCTGCCTCAAGCTAGCCTAAGATAGTCGCAATCAACAACCCTCCCCCCCACCCATCCCCCCTAATTTAACAAACACATATATTTAACGAGTAATGGCATTCTTCATAATGGAAGTACGTAGGTAAAATAATAACCTTACGACAAGCAAGGAACTTGAAATGACAACTTAAAGAGGCACTTCTTCCGTAGCTACTTCCTTGTTGCGCTAACGTTCCAACTTGAACAGCTAGTCCGGATCAGCGAAGCTAACAGAAAGAATGCTACTGGAGAACATGGTTTGTCAGCGGTTCATGTGTTGCTGATGGTTTAAATAAATAGTTTAGGAACACGTGTACACTTGGTCATTACTCTGACTTTGGCTTGCACAACTTTCAGAGTAACTCCTGTCAGTAGTACATAAAGTACTAAGATGCAACATGATGACACGATGTGGAGATGTCTGGAAGTTTGATGCTGATTTGGTTGATCGGTGACAGAAACGTGACGTTTTAGCTTCATAGGCCAGACGTCTTCTGCTTTCTCTCAAATAAGAGATTACCTTAGCTGAAGTTTTTTCTTTTTTCTGCTGCTTCCGTTTTGCAGTGTCATGAGTTGTTTTATCAGTAAAGATTTTTAACAGGCTTGACAAAGGTACACGTTTAGATAGGCCTAAAAAGGATACAGATTGTATACTTTAAAACGCAAATATATACCAAGTTAGTTATATACATCACTCTTAAAGCCTTTTTTAATGATGTGCAAAAGTCTTAAGCCATCCCTCAGAGACAGTTCTCCAGGTTTTCTGGAGGTGTAAGGTTTCTTTTGGATATTTTCTGCTTTTTTGTAACCATTCATTCACACTATCCTGTTTCTTACACGGACTTTGTTGCTTTTTGTTGCCTCGCCTGATCTCTTAAAAAGGTCTTTAAAGGACCCAAACCTCCAAATATGAGCTACACCTTTTAAAAATGCCTGAAAGTTGAGATAGGAGAATATACGGGTTCCTGATGGACCATTTGAAGAGCATTTTTAATGTTTATCTTTTGGTTTCTTGTCCACCCAGGAATCATCCGGTCTCACTGTCAGGACAGTGGCAGAGGCAGAGCCGTCAGGGATAAAAACCATCAGGCAGTAGGGCTCCATGAGCACAGCGGGGCAGCAGCAAGGGGTGGGCCTGCGTTCTCGCCGAGTGCTTGGCCGGGACAAGGACCCTGGTCAAGGCATGGGCATGGAGGCGACCTGCTGGCTGGCCCCCGGGGTGCTGCGCAGACTAATCGAGCTTCCCTCTCCCCCTCTGTCTCGACACCAGCTCAAGAGACTAGAGGAGCATAGGTACAGGATTCCTGCTGTATTTATTGCTTCATGTCTTTGTGTGTTTTATTATTATGAAGCACCATGAAATATTTACCCACTTTAGAAAGAGGGGGATTTTGTTCTTGTATCAAAAATACAAAAGCTTTACA
>JAOXNZ010000166.1:4314863-4326264 GCA_028566095.1 Kryptolebias brasiliensis
CTTTTTTTTTCAAATTTGCTGGAAGGCAAAAATATGTCAGATAAAGTTAGAAAATGTGATTTGGGTGAAATGAGCCATTAATGGGAAATACCTGAGAATTATTTTCCTGGGGTGTTTAATTCTAACATGAGTCTGAAAGACATATGTTATATAAAAAAAAATACCTATTGTCTCTTAAAATGTCATTTTCTTTATCATTTTGTTTTTATTTTCAGTGTTACAATTGAAAAAGAGGAATTAACCAATTCCTTTAAGTGCATGGGTTGTACTTTTCCACTGTACAGTTTGTATCTTCAGGGTCTTTGTAGAACTTCTACCTGAAAACTGAACTGAAACATTTTTCATAACGACTCAGCAGCTGCAGCTTGCGTGCTTTTAGTTTCTGATGTCACGTCCACTCTCATTCTGTCAAGTAAACATTTGCCTTAAACACGTTTGTTTTCTATTGTTTTGTACAGAAAAGGAGCGTTTGTCACTGTGTGTCTCTGCTCTCGGAGGCTTGTGTTAAAGTTGGTTTTCTGTTGGCCAGAAGGCCAAACTCAGGTATTTCACCAGTGAGTACAGTGATGTGATGACTATAGAAAACAAGGTCACCTGACATGCAAATAAATTCCATACTTCAATCTAAAAACAGGTTTTTATTTGTCTTACTAGAAATTTCAATGTAATGAATTCATCTTCTTGTTCCTTCAGGACTTCAATTATAAAATAAAGGATAACTCAAACTGTTTCCTTTGGACACATGGACAAATACAACCCCAATTGAAAGAGTTGGGACATTCTGAAAAAATGTAAATAAAAAACAAATGCAATTATCTGCAAATCTCAAACCCTTATTTTGTTCAAAATGGAACATAGTAAACACATCAAATGTTGAAACAAAAAAAAATTGCTTTTTTTTTTTTAATAAAGTAATTTTGAATAATAATGGTGGTAACACAGAGGTTCACCAGTCTGCAAAAAAAAAAAAGTCTATAAATAATGGAACAATTTTCCTCAACAGAAAATGAGGAAGACTGAATATCACATCATCTACAATTCATAATATCAAAAGATCTCAAGAATCTGGAGAAATATCTGAGGTCAAAGGTCAAGGCTGAGAATTAATATTGGATGGTCATGATCTTGGGGCCCTCAGGAGCCACGGCATTAAAAATGGGTCTGGTTCTGTTCTGGACATCACTGCATGGCTCAGGAACACTTCCACAGCTTAAAGCGCTATCAGGCAAAGAAGAAGCCAGATGTGAACACCATCCAGAAACGCTGCCATCTTCTCTGGACCAAAGCTCATTTCAAATGGACCGAGGAAAAGAGGAGAACTGTTCTGGGGTCAGATGAGTTGAAGTTTCCATTTTTGGGGAAAACCAGGACACTACAACTTCTATACCAAAACGAAGAGGGACCATCCAGCTTGGTATCAGCACTCAGTTCAAAAGCCTGCCTCTCTGATGGTATGGGGGTGCATGGGTAGCTCACACATCTGGAAAGGCAGCGTCAGTGCAGAAAAGTTTATACAGAATTTAGAACATCTGTTCCCATCCAGCAAAGAAAACCCAGGATCACATCAGACTAGAATGGGACAAAAGAAGAAGGGATGCTTCACGGTGGTAAACATAGCATATTCACTGTGTCCCACTGTGAATAAAATATGAGTGGGATTGTAGCTATTTTGGTTTGAGTTGTCTGCAAAGTGGTTTTTGGGGACTTTTAAAAGATAAAAATAAATGCGCACTAATGCTCAGAAGAAGCCTACTGTAATCAGGATTTGACACTTTAGCAATATGAGTAATGAATTTGTGAACATAAGCATTGCCTTAGATTCACCTTCAATCACGTCTATTTCGTCATCTCGGCAGTGTTTTATAATCACAAGTTTTCTGACTTCCTGTAGTAGAGCGTTGCTTTGCGGACGCCTGCGAGACAGAGTGCAGGGGAGAAAAACCGCTTTGCTAGTTGTGATACGCGCATGCGCACATCATTGTAGGCGGAAGCGGAGACCTTGTGGTAGATTTTAAAGTTTTTCAGTGTAATTCGGTGTTTTTCACCATCAAGGGGGATCAGCGAGAGTCACGGAAGACTGAGCGACTTATTTTTACCTTGAAATAAGTTGTCCGGATAGTTTGTTCGTGCAGAAAGGGTAAAATCTCCGGGAAACTCGAAATACGTGAGCTTCATTATGTTTTTCCTGATTGTTTTGCGGTTTGTCGCAACTGCATGGCTAATAACAGTTTTCCTTTGGAGTAGTCTGGTGTTAAATATGTTTATATCAAAGGTAAAGTTAGATAACAGTTGATGCAAACTAAAAACCTTTGATAAAGTTTACAGCTTGTCCGCATTAATTAACAAGTTGTCCAAGTGATCCAATGATTAAAGTTTTATTTGGATATAATCAGTGTATTATTATTATTTAATTTATTCTATTTCAGTCTTTAGACAAATAGTTTAATTGCTTGTATTTGCAGCACTGCTTGGTTTAGTGTTTGGGTAATAACAGGGAAGTGAAACGTATTTGCTCTGTTTCAGTGAATGTTTCTCTCAGAGTTGAACTGCAGTTGTTCTACACATAGAAACACGTGTACTTAAAAATAAATAAGGTTCCTGGAAGTCAGACGGTTTTGAAAAGTAAAATTAAAGAGTTGTAAGTGCCCCAAGTTGATGGCTGTTACCAAAACACCTCTCTGTAATGTATTGCTTGTAAAAAGCTTGAACCAGAAAACAAAAACTGAATTAAAATACATTTCTGTTTAAGTATAAGTTCATCAAAATGCCAAAAATGTCTCATCCTTGAGATTCTTCTTGTTAAATGGAATAATTCCCCAAAAACCCTTTAAAGAAACTGAATGTCTTAACTTTTTATAAATCTAAAGAACTACTCAACAGCATAGTTCAGACTAGATGTGTTTTATTTGAAGGCTTTTAGGTTTTATTAAATAATGTTTATGGCTCAGTTTGTGGTGCTTTTATTGTCTCATACTTGTGTAACTTATCTTACTTTGACGTGGGCATGATTAAAAAGAGCTTGCTTTCACTTTGCCCCTCTTAATAAAGGCCAATAATGAATATTTGTTTACAAGTTGTGAAAGCAAAAAAATAGACCGTACAAGGTCTGGATAAAACCATTTATTAATGTGATTAAATGCTTAAATAGGTCTTGGAGGGCAGTGTTAAATGTTCAGTGTTGTTTTGCAGAGTGCAGACGTTAGATGCTTGGTTCTGTGTTCCCAGCTGTCAGAAACAAAAAACATAATCAGGTTAGTATTATTCAAATAAGACAAACGTTTTGCACTGGTGTAAAAAATTCTGCTTCATTAACAGCTGAAAAATTGTTGACTTGTTTGAATACTGATAAACATTTTCAGTGCCAGAGCAATGATTATAAACATTTTTTAAGTCAAGCTGCACACTTTCCCCTGAATGATGATGATGATGTTTTGTGTAGGAGAGAGTGTTTGACCAAACCGTGAGGAGACCATGTGGTGGTTCCAGCAGGGTCTCTGCTTCCTGCCCGCCGCTCTGGTCATCTGGACGGTGGCGTCTTTCGTCTTCGCTTACATCACAGCGGTGGTGCTGAGACACGTGGACCCTCTGGTGCCTTATATCAGGTCAGGTTTTTTCTGAGACAAAAAAAAATTTGAATTTTAGTGAAGCAGGTCAGTTCTGTCAAGTTTTTTAGGAAGCTGTTTTCAAACAGTGCTTATAGATAGATTAATAAAAAGATAAGTCTTTGCTGATGTTAGATTTGTTTTGTTTTGTGTTGCAGTGACACAGGAACCATGGCACCAGAGAGATGTGTTTTTGGGATCATGTTGGATATTTCAGCTGCTTTAGGTACTGTTTACACACATACATGGACTCTTCATTCTGTAAACCAGTCCACTGTGAATTTACTGAACTATATAATCACAGACTAAACTGGGGTTGGATTGGTTAACCACAGGACGTTAATCTTTATTGTACAGAAACAAAGTATTGTGATGATACTAGTCAGTTTCTCACAATTTAAAACCTAATATAAAAAGACTGTCATCTTTGTATCCCAGAGCCTTTTATTATCATTGCCTGCTGCCAAAGAAAAAGGGTGATGATGTTTTTGTCTGCCATGTTAGCAAAATACCTCATGAGCAAGTGGATGGATCTTAATGAAACTCTCAGAAAGTAATCACTGGATCCCACGTCCAAGATGGCTGCCACAGCTAAGCCACCTTAGCTTTCTAGTTTTCTGACAAGAAATCTAGATGGCATGTACACAGGAATGTATGAAGTATGTTAATTTGTACCGTGTATATGTATGATACATATGCTGATTAGCCGTGTTATGAGAGTATCTTGTTACACTGGCAGGGGCTGAGGGATGGGATGTTTTAAACAGCAAATTTTCAAAGGTCAAATACATTTTGATGATTGAGTCCAGTCCGTAATGACAGATCATGTGGGAATGGTACACTGACGGTACCACCTACAAAAAGGGTCACCCTGGACTCACAAGACTCACTGATCTGTATGACTTGTGAAGGCTGGCTCGTGTTGTTTGTGTTTCAGACAGAAAGGTGTCAGAATGCACAGTTCCCCGCCGTTTGATGCAGATTGGTCAGGGTGCCTGTCCTCATTCCTTCCAACACTGGAAGCAACTTAATGGTCACATGAGTGTTTCTTGAAGACTAGTCGCCTGATTTGAAGCACATTTTATTTTGCATAATGAGGACAGCTGGGTGGGAGAGTTGTTTATTTACCTGCGAGAAGAAATGACTGGAAGATGCACTATGGAAAATCACTGTGGGTTACTCTAAAGCACGTTGTCTGGAAAAACCTGGGAATTTTGCCTTTAACATGGGTGTTTTTTAAATTTTTTTTATTTTACAAAAGGTTGTTCTACACTTTTTTATGACAAAATGTTTCTTGATGACCTCTTTCAGCAGGAAAATAATTTAACATTAATAACAGTGGTTGGGAGAATAGAAATCAGAACTTAATGTGTTGATTTAGCTTTTGTTGAACCACGAGAGGGACTTACACAGAAATATGATGTTATCTTAATGTTGTTGATGTGTGTTCTCTGTATTTGCAGGCATAGCCACAGTGTATGTGCGATACAAACAGGTACAGGCTCTTTCAGGTGAGAATGAAGTCACGCTCCAAAAACTGAACCGTATTGGGCTGGTGTTCGGCTGGATCAGCTCCTTTGGGATGTGCGTGGTGGCCAACTTCCAGGTGAGAGCTGCTGTTCTGAAATCAGTTCAAACATGTTTGAAATGAACGTCTGGCATGTTGAATGTGTCAGCCATGAGCCTGTGTGTCCCTCTCAAAGCAGAAGACCACCTTGTTTGTTATGCACCTGGTGGGGGCTGTGCTGACCTTCGGGGTCGGCGCGCTCTACATCCTGTTTCAGACACACATCTCACTCCACATGCACCCGCACATCCACAGCAGAACCATGTACCTGGTTCGTCTCGGCATTGGAATCTGCACCCTGTGCAGCATCATCAGCAGTATCCTTTAAACCTCGGGTCCGTCCAGCTAAAAGTAGCAAAACAGATGGTAAAGTTAATATTAGCAAAACAGTAGCCACAAAACGGTAGCTAAAAGCTAAAAGTGTTTGAACAGTAGGTCAAAGTAGCATTAGAAGACAAATATAGCAACTAGACTGAAGAAAATTTCAAAGAAAACAATATTTTTGAAGGAATTAAAGAGATCTCAGTGTATTTCTGTGGGGAATTTTATTTTAAATAAAGTTAAATATTTTGAAAAGTAAGAAATTACAAAAACAAAAGTCATGGTAGACTATTCCCAGTTGAGCTGAACATTTTGGTATGTGAATGGTTAAAATAGCACAAAATGTGCAGAAGTCGTTTGACTGAAAAAACATACGGAAGAAACAGGATCACGTTCTCTAATGCAGCTTTTCTTTTCTTTTATTTGATTTTAGGTGTAATGACACAACTGAGTCCATTTCTTTCCTCTCTTTTGGGTGTTTGTGTTTCTTTTTGGAGATCCTTTAGCAGATCTGGAGTTATATATTAAATTATTCCACGTTATTCAGTTGGTGGCGCACCACAAATACAAACACTGAAGCTTTCTTAAGTTTTAAGAAGCTAACATTAGCAACTGTTACCTTCTATGGGTTAACAAAACTATTATTTATTTGCTTTTGTTAATGCTTCATTCATTGACACTAGAAAATCTGAATTTTTATCCTCCAGTTGAGATAAAATTGAAGAATGACGAGATGTAAAACACTAGATAGCGCATTAGGACGTTATTACATGATACTCAAATGTGTGCTGTCCTTTTTTGTGTCCCCTTTAGTTCTGATTGTGTTTGATCTGTTAACCTTAACAGCCTGTCAGTGTTCGTATCATCCATCATCATGTACAGCATTTTACAAGGCATTGACGTACCTCGTAAACTCCACTGGACCCCAGGAGAGCCGGTCAGTTTTTATCCCTTTACTGATGCTGTAACAAACCTTACTATGAGAATTATGTCTTTTTAAATTCACCTGAATTCTCAGATGTTGTCTTTTTAAGCACAACTTCTTCTTCAGTTATTAAATTACAGAAAAGGTGTACCACAAGGTTCTGTATCGGGGTCTCCTGTTTTGTCTATTCTGATGATTCTCCCACTCTGTTCCATCCTACAGAACTCAAAACTTTCTGATCTAAACTAAAAAAAGATGACTCCTTTCAGACATTCAGTTCCGTCTCTCACTAATAAGTTGTTAAAATTATGAGTGTCAGGCACAAAATTTATTAAGTAATAATAATAGAACATTGTTGTCTTTTTTTTCTCTTCAGGGTTATTTAGCACACATGTTCAGCACAGTGTCTGAATGGTGTCTGGCCTTCTCCTTCATCAGCTTCTTCCTCACCTACATCAGAGACTTTCAGGTATCTGGTCTTTTTTAGTCCACAAAGCTGATCCTGAACCTCACATTCCTTTGAGTTTGATTTGACAGATTTACTTTTAACCAACACATAAAGGACTTGAGCCTCAGTCTAGGTTTGATTTGAAACTCCTCTGTGCTGTTTTCAGTATCATGAGGCATTGAAGGACATGTTAAGACACAAAAATGTTTTTAATAAATTGAGTTTTAAACTAAGTTTTTCACTAGTAACACTAGTGCTCCTAATAGAAAAGTTTAGAAGCAACAGCACAAATAAACCATAAAACACATGCATATTTTGTCATATTTGCTGCATTACATAATAACTTGTTTATACAGACTTTTAATTTTCCCTGTTGACATGATAACATGTCATGAATGAACACAAACTACTTCTTCCTGTCTGCTGGTCTGCCACAAGACATGACAACAAAAACATTTTTTTAAACAGACTATCAGGTTAAACTGGTTAGAGTAGTTTTAAATTGACCTCCAAAGATGGTTGCAAAATACAGTTAAACAGATATAACCTGTACTCATTTTTAGGATTAGTAAATATCTTTTTGTGTCTTTTTTTTTTGTCAGTCTTTTTTAAGGTACTAAAAAATGCAAAGCTCATTCTTTTACTGTCTGGTTTCACAAATGAAACATTTTCTTTTATTTGTCTTTATCCAAATGAAGAAAATAACTTTGCGAGCAGAAGTAGATTTGCTGAGCAGCCACCTGTACGACGCGCCGCATGAAGAAGGCATCAACGCATCTCGCCGTAACAAACCCTCGGAGACGTCTCCACTGCTGGCAGGAACATGACAACACGGCTGCCTTCGAGTCTGCTTTTACACCTTTTTCTAAAACCTATTTCTTAAAGCATTTAAATCTTTTTGGATAAAGAGTCTGGTGTCTTTTAAAAATCTCAGGGCACCCAAACACATCTTCCATCCAGTTGTACTGTATGTAGTCAGATATCTTGGAGATCTGAAGGTGAGTAGCTTTAGCTTTAGTTCACACCTTCTTTGAAGTAAATTTAAATATATCTGACTGAAAAATGAATATTGGAAGGAGAAATTGTATTGTCATGTGGGCAACCTGACCCTGAGAAAGCAAATTTTATGCTTTTGCACTTAATATCCTGACAACATATCTGCACTTTATACGCTTTTATCACATTTGAATTGTTTATCTTCTTTTTACTGGGGACCTTTCCTTGAAAAGATGGATGCAGCTGATTTATTAGCTAAACCGTTAAATAGTATTCAGACTTGAATTTTCTCCTTCCAGATTTGGAGGTGTTCTAACAATACGGTCATTTAACTGCATTACATTTATTCTGATCCTGGCTGGGTTCTTATCTGTTGTTTTACTTTGACTTTAAGGTGTAAAACTTGTCTGACAGTAATGATCCATAGGTTCAAACATGGAATGGGCAGCTTGTAATGTTTTAGTACTTATTGAGAACTTTTTTCTTTCTTTCTTAGCAGTCTTATATTTGAGTTGGTGAACACTGATTATACTTCTTTTAAAACTTTATCAGTACAATAATTTCAAACAAGCTCCTTTCAGTTAACTGAACAAATCTACAAATATTTTTATACGATCAAACTTTTTGTTCTTTGCACTGAAATGTTAACTAGAATCTGTTGGACATTATTCCAGTTCAGACTAATAAAGCTGGGCGAGTTGTTTGTTCTGTGATTCTTCTTCATTATCAACCTCAGTCTGTTCGTATCTGAAGCTGCTCTTTTCACCCCCAAACATTTATGATCACATATAAGTTTAATTAGCAAAGTAATAAGCTCAGACCTAATTACTCCCTTTAATATTTGTTTAAAAGCTTTTTGTTAAGTTTTATTTGGACGTACTGTACTCCAGATGTTGCCTGCTAAAGTTTCAAATGTATTAAAATTTAATTATTTGTGCATATAAATAAAAAAAAAAATTCTCTTTAAATTACTGTTCTTTGTGCAATTTATAAAACCTTTAATTAAATCAAAGAGCTGAGACTCCATTTGACAAAAATACCACACAGAAAGAAGCTGAATGTTTAATTTTTTTTTCTTCATAAAAGTACGTAACTTTCTGCAAATCTGTATTTATGTTGTAATGATAGGGATTTAAAATGCAGAAACTTCTATTTAACATGTTAACTTTGGCAAACATCATTCAGACTTCAAATTCTCAATAATGCACAAAATATATTCTCCATTACTACTTTATCCTGAACCTTAGCAGTAACAAATAAAAATATATTACAACACATTTTCTGAAATCAATGATTTAACATACATACAATCAAAACAATAAATAAGTACATAGAAACGGGTGAAGCAGCTTTGTATAACATTTTAAATCAAAACCTTTCCGCTGTGTGCCAAGTTTGAGTTGTGACGGGCTGTTAAAGGGTCAGTTCTGACATTTCTGCCTCTGCTTGAGTTTACAAACAGGAAAATAAGGTTTCACAAACCTAAGCTCCAAATAATCCACAAAACAAGCTGAGGAAGTCACAAGATAGTTAAATTTAACAATTTAAAAGTCTCACAATATCTGTCTCCAACATATAACTTTGTTCTGAATTTCTTTTTTTTTAATTCTTTGTTGTGTAGAGTTCAAGTAAGAGACACCACTGTATCACTTTAAACTTTGCTCAGAGATGGGACAAACAAATTTATGAAGCTTTTCACTGTTAAAACCAAGACATTAAGTTTTACAGTTATTTAAAATCAGTTAACATTCGGCTGCTTTTAGGTTTTTATAAGTACTTTTGTAGCAGCTTAGATGCAAGCTCAATAAATCCTTCACCAGAAAGCTGTTTTACCAAAAACCATTGTTATTCTTTTTCCTTTTCTCTCTTTTGTGTGTGTGTGTGTGTGTGTGTGTATATATATATATATATATATTTCCTCATTTAAACTATTTTACTGAGAATTACAGAAACTACAATATGTCACTGAAACTTGCAGCAAAGTGCTGTGCAAACTGCTAGAGAAAACTGTGTATGTTTTAACCTGAACTGACCCTTTACCATTAAAAACAAGCAAAAAACGAAAGAGTAGAAGGCGAAGCTGTCGGTGTGTCTCAGACATTCAGCAGCTGGTGGATGTCCATAAACGTATCACAAGAACATAAAAGGGACTGAAATGAGGAGTCCAGCTGAAAATCTTTGTCAACTCTGACTTTTCAGCACATTATTAATTATTACAAAGAGTAATAATGGAACCTCCTTGCAGTCGGAGACTTTGTTGTCTTTCACGTCGGTTGCCTGAGAGGAAAAGATATTTTGGCATCAAGTGGTGAAAAAATTACAAGATTAGCCACAAGAAATGTGAGGCCAAATTTTCAACAGTAATGAAGTCAAATAAATGCAGTTGGCCTGATAAAAATCGGTCAGTACTCTAGTTGACTCTCAGGGCTCCAACAGCTCCTACTGAAGACATTTATCAGACTTTGGCACACAAAAAGAAAAAAAAAAAAACTAATCATACTAATTCTTCATCCCACTAGTGTTTAATTCTTGAAGCAGGGATGTCACCTGTTTTAGATCACTGATCAAGTTGTAGATGGTGGCAGTGATCCTGAGGCCTAAGACCTGTATAGACTGCTAAAAGATCAGCTTAAAGCTGTGGCACAATCACAGATGATTTTCAACAGTTTAACAAAAACACCAAGCCAGAAAGTCACGCCTTAATCCTCTGAACTCAACCGTTGAAGTCACCTGTAGGAAGTCTCTTTTTCCTAAATGTGGGTTTCAGTTCTCAGAGAACGTTCGGGGGTGGGTGGGGGGTTGACCCGGACCTGAAGGGTACTCTTCAAAAGACCAGCGGTGTTAAAAGGCAGACGCAGAAAGGCCAACAAGCTCCAAAACCAAACATCCCAGCCCTGAACTCTGCCCCGCCTGAAAGCTAAAAGGCCGATCCGTCACAGATGATGTTCTGACCTCGTCCGGGGAACAGCTCCATCTGCCAGTACCGAGGGTCGGCGTACACTGCACAGGTCAGAGGAGACAACCATCAGTGAATGTTTGGACCAGACAGTCAACTGGTTTTAGGAATCAGGTGAACAGAATCAAAAAACTATCACTAACTAATACGAACAGATAAAGCAATAGCTAAATATAAAAATGTGAAAACACTACAGGGTTCTCTTTACAGTTTCTTTATTGCAATTAATTTGATCTAAAAAAAAAAAAGCCACAATATTACACAACATGATGACAAAATTACTCCTTTTGTGCATAAAATTATACTGTGTGTATATGTTGTCAAAATAAAATGTCTGCAATTTATATCTATAATTTCATCTATTTTTTAGTGATGAAAACACATCTTGGGGCTGCAGTTGCTTGGTGGGCAGTGCCACGGTCTTGTAATCCTGAGGCTGCAGGTTGTGGCAGGAAGGGCATCCAGCGTAAAAACAATTGTCAAATCTTTCGTGCGAGTTTGCTCTCCGTGGCAGCCGAAAGAACTTACTAGTAATAAAAACACATCTATATGAGTCCAAAATAATTTATATAAACTATAAATGATG
>JAOXNZ010000166.1:4333745-4344523 GCA_028566095.1 Kryptolebias brasiliensis
AAATTCTATAAAGGGTACTTTAACAGAAAAAAGTAATATTTTAAAGGATATAACTTTCAATATTTGTTACTAATCCCATATATCAATTCGGTTTGACAATATTCAGTTTAAAGATCAAAACACATAATTTTTTTTCTAATTTAAAAGGTTTAAGATATTGCATCTGGGTTATATGTTGTTCGAGATATATCAGACAAGTATTAGCGTATATGTTGGAATAATTGTTCTTTTTAATTGTTATAGAGTAATTGAGACGTATAGTAGATCAAATGGGGGGGGGGAATTGACTTATGCAGTCTAACAACTAACAACTGTAAACTTAATGTTGTCTATGACATAAAGACAAGTGGACACGAATGATCCTATTATTTTAAACGACTTTCTTGAGCCTGTCAGCGCCCGACCACTGACCACAGTTGGCTGTACGGGGGTTAAAGTCTTCAGACTGGGATAGGATTTTTCCTTAGAGTTGGTGGTTGTTGTGTGTTGGCTTTTCACTATTTTCAGACTTTATCCTTTATGATTGCTAAACAGGTATTAAATTACATTCCCTGAGGTATTTTTAGATCTTTTTAGAAATGTCACCAAATAAATTAAACTGCTTTCTATTCTGCAGAGTTGATCAAGAAATATGAGCTGGGGAAAGATGAGCTGCGGCCTCTTTACATGGACTTCCAGGCGACCACTCCCATGGTAACATCACCAATGTTGGGTCAATTATCTAACAGGTCCTGGTAGATTGTTTAACTGTGCATTGTCATTTAGACCTTCTTAATGCAGACTTTATTGATTATGGTACTTCTTTTGTTGTGGCAGAAAGTTTTTATTTACATCATCCTCTCTACAGCTACATTTATTTGCATGTAACTTATATATTATTGCTTTTATTGAAGATATTACTACTTTGCTGTTTTCCCCTGCTCATTTCTTTGTGCACATGTGGAGCCCATCATGTCTTCCCAAACAACAAAGTCTTTGTTTTGTAATTTAAAATCAGTTTGTGCATTCAGAAACCCTTTGGTTGGGTTAAGCAGCAAAAAAATGTTGCAGCTCGACATGTCTGAGAGTGAGCTACTATTATTTTCATTCCTATTTTGCTGTTTGTTTAGGACCCCCGAGTGCTGGATGCCATGTTGCCCTACCAGGTGAATTACTACGGTAACCCACACTCCAGGACTCATGCCTACGGCTGGGAGAGTGAGAGCGCCATGGAGAAAGCCAGGAAGGTACAGAGACGTTCAGTTTTCATAGAGAGCTGCTTTTCCTTAAATGTACAGTGTGCAGCATGGAATATGAATGTAGTTGTTGACTGTGAGCTGTTTGTTTCTCTGAGCAGCAGGTTGCTGATCTCATTGGAGCCGATCCCAGAGAAATAATCTTCACCAGCGGAGCCACTGAGTCCAACAACATGGCCATTAAGGTACCAATATATCACTTCTCTTCATCATCACTCACAAACATCCTCCTGCTATCGCTAACATTTAGTCTTGTTTTGAACAAAAACATCTTATTCTTACTTTGTAGTAAAAGCAGTTACTGCAGATTATAGGAGCACATATTCATTGTAACACAGCAGTATTCTCCAGATTGTTTTCTGCGTTATAGTTTGAACAAAATGCCTCTACGCTTTTGGTAATTTTTTTTAACAAAGAAATGAGTTTTGAAAATAAGTTAAGTATTGAAATAAAACAGGAAAACAAACTGAGAAGCAACAACTGTATGAGGAAATTCTACATGGACGGACTGAAGAAAATCAGGTCCAAATCTGCTGTTGCTCTCCACTTCCTCTCCTGCAGGGCGTGGCCAGGTTCTACAAGGCCAAGAGGGGTCATGTGATCACCACACAGACCGAACATAAATGTGTCCTGGACTCGTGCCGAATTCTGGAGGCTGAAGGTTTCGATATAACTTACCTACCAGTGCAGAAGAATGGACTGCTGGACCTGGAGGTACACATTAAAACCTGTACAGACAGATAACTTACAGACATCACTGTGTAAACTTTGTATTTGTGTTTCCGTCTGCAGCTGTTGGAGGCCTCCATCCGTCCCAACACCTCTCTGGTGTCTGTGATGACTGTCAATAACGAGATTGGAATCAAGCAGCCCATCAAGGAAATTGGTAACTGCGGAAACGTGTTATCTTTTTATTTAGTACATCATTAAAATTATTGATCCTTATTTCATGCTACAGAATAAATCATTTTGACCGTAGCTGCACCCTTCTTGCTTTCAGGCCAGATTTGTCGATCCAAAGGAGTTTTTTTCCACACGGATGCTGCTCAGGCTGTTGGAAAGATTCCCATCTGTGTCTCTAACTGGAAGGTCGATCTGATGTCCATCAGTGGTCACAAGATATATGGACCCAAAGGTTAGCACTGTTAGCATAAATAAAGTAGGTTACAGTTATTGTTTGTGTATCGTTAGCTAGTTGGTGAGCAAGTGAAGTAGTTCTTATAAACTGACAGGTCAACAATATCTTAACCAAGAAACTAGAACTCTTTCTGGAGAGACTTAAATAGCTAAAATATTTAGACAAAAATTCATTTTACAAAAAAAACAAAATAGGTGATAGATGCAGATGAAATGCTGAAAATGTTGCTGTCTTAAAATGAGAAGTGAAATGGCAAAAATGTCTCCAAGAAGCATTTTATAAACTTCAATGTAATAACATCAACCTAAGGCTGTTAACACACAGAAACCCTCAGTACCTAAAGGTTCTATTTATGTTTTTTCTTATATTTTATTTCATTTTTTGACACCATTATGAGAAATTAACTCAACATACTGTGGAAGAATTGTTGGTGTCATGCTATCAAAACATCTCTTAACTGATTTGCAGTTTTTACATTTACAGCACGTCTCTCTCGAAAATGAGTCGTCTTGTCTCAGTGAGACTACCTGTTTATTAAAGGTTTAAAAAAAAAAAGCTTTTCTCTGAGTTGGTGAGTGTCATTACTGTTACCAAATAGAGGCAGCTCAGTTCTGTCTGTAATTAGCAAGATGCACTGAGGTTTTTAATTTTTAACTAATGTAGCTTAAAGTAAAGAGTAAAATAGACTTTAATCAACTTTTAAAAGAGAAACATGAAATAATGTCTAAACAAATATAGTATTTACTGTTGTGTTGACAAATTTGGCCCAACTGTAAGATATGTTTCCTGAACTGAAAGCTGCTTTTTGACCCTGTGGTTCTTCACATGCTGACCAGCATATAAGATCAATTTTAACGTTTATGTGTACAGGTGTGGGTGCCTTGTATGTACGACGCCGACCGCGAGTCCGTTTGGAACCGCTGCAGAACGGGGGCGGGCAGGAGAGGGGTCTTCGCTCCGGCACTGTTCCCACCCCGCTGGTTGTTGGGCTGGGAGCTGCCTGCACCGTTGCCCAACAGGAGATGGAGGTAAAAAAAAGCATAAAAGAAGCCTGAGTAAACACACTCATGTACCCAGAGACTAAATGTTAATCTGTGTGTGTGTAGTACGATCATCAGAGAGTGTCCATGCTCGCTAATCGTCTGGTCCAGAAGATCATGTCAGAGATTCCTGAAGTCGTCATGAATGGAGACCCAGAACAACGTTACTCCGGTAAAATCACCCACGTTTGTGTGAATGTTTGTGTAAGGACATTTAATGATATGCATTATTTAGCCTCTCATCTGATCTTCAACCATCTTAACTAATGCCTGAGTTCAGTTTTCATCCTAATCCAAGCTTGGAGGTGTGATTTTCTCTCTAAAATCATTTTTAACCATCAGAAAACCTAAAACCCAAGTTTTTTTTTAGCACTCTGTCTTGGTGTTGGACAAATCTTACCCTGTGTGTTTATATTTGCAGGCTGCATAAACCTTTCCTTTGCCTATGTGGAGGGAGAGAGTCTGTTGATGGCTCTGAAGGATGTTGCTCTGTCATCTGGAAGGTCAGAGCCAAACTTTTAATCAGCATACATCAAGTTTTGTAATTTTGTTCCCCGTTAAAGATGAGTGTGTCTGTGTGGGTGCAGTGCTTGTACGTCAGCGTCTCTGGAGCCATCCTACGTCCTCAGAGCCATCGGAACAGACGAAGACCTGGCTCACTCCTCCATCAGGTACAAACACTTGATGGAAAGGATGCTCCTAATAATATGTTTTAGTTTTAATTGTAATTTAACATCATTTCTATTTTTGAGTGATTTAAGATTTAATCTGTATATTAGTACTGATCCTTCAAACTGTGCTGCTGTTAATTTTTATTCTGTTAGCTTTAAAACAAGTTTATAATTCAAACTGTGTTGTGCAAATAAAATTGATTAGTTTTAGTTTTTTTTAATGCTTTTTAGTATAAAGCAGAAACATTTGGGGGTGAATGATAGGTCATGTTTTTGTCGTAGGTTTGGTATCGGCAGGTTCACCACAGAAGAAGAGGTCGACTACACAGCAGAAAAATGCATCCAGCAGGTCCGCAGACTCAGAGAGATGAGGTCAGTTCAGCTGGCTTTTATTTTGGTAGTATCTAACTAGGTTTGTGATCGTAAGACCCCTAGAAATAATTTTAACAATATAAAAAAAACCCCACAACCTTTCAAACTTAAAAAAGTGGCACAATTTGATCAGATCTAGATAAAATCTTTGTGTCTCTCTCTGCACCTTTCTCCACTACAGCATCTTTTTTGTGATTGTTTATACAACTTTAAGATAGCTTAAATCTGAAAACAAATTTCACTCATTAACTCATTAACTGGTGCAATTTTTATATGGGAAATTATTCAGTTCCATGTCTAATAATCCCAAACTTAAAAAAAGAACATGCTGACTGACAGTTCAAATCTCAGATATTTGCTTTTCGTTCCTCAGAAATTCGGACATAAGCAGTTTGTTCTGATCACTGTTTTTAGCACAATATCTGAGTCAAAACCTGATATTTTGCGTGTACATATTGTAGGAATTGCCAGATATAAAGTAGCCAGGTTTTAAAACACTTGGTTCTACTTCCTGCTTAATGCTGTTTTTGATCATTTCATTAAATAACACACTATTAATGGATTGACACCAAAAAATCATATTGTAAATAATATCCATTAAATTTAGGTAACAAATCAGGTTAGATGTTCAAGTATATTTATATAGTACATTTAAAACAACTGCTGTTAGCCAAATAACAGTAGAAAAAGAAATTAAAGTACAAATTTGGCAAAACACAGAAACAATTATAAAAACATTAAAATGTTGATTTTAAAGCTATGAAAAAATGTACTTTCTGAATGGTGGAAGGCCGTCTTTTACTATTCAGACAAAGAGACTAGTCAAACAGCAACCATTTACTAAGTATTTATATTCAGAAAATTTTATCTGCCTTAACAAGATCCAAGAGAGTCAAAACTCCAGCATGCAGGTTAAACAGTGTTGTCAGGTTTCCACTCCCTAAATACAATGTCATTTATATTGCACAAATCTGGTAAAGTAAGCTTACGATATCAGCCACCAATGTCTCTTTTTTTCCTTCTCTTTTTGTCTTTAAGTCCTTTATGGGAGATGGTCCAGGAAGGCATTGACCTGAAGACTATCAAGTGGTCGCAGCATTGAACTCCGTCCACTTCCTGTCTGCTTCCTAGCTGCCGAAAATTATTAGGGTTTCAAGAGATTCTTGGACCGATTTAGCTTCTTCTTCTTCGACACAAACACGCACAAACTTCCTGTCCGACTTGAAGTCTGTTTGTAGCTGAAGCTCCTGCAGTTGCTGTCAGGAAATGTTGCTCAGAGTCGACGGACAACACAGCTGTTTCTGCTTTTCAGAGAGGCTTTTCCAACGTGTACAACTGTGGACTGTCTGAGACTAACAGTCATGGGAAGAAAGTTATAAAATGTTTAGTGAGCGTACCCACTGGGAACGAACTGCTGGCAACTCTTAGGGTTTGACAACAAAAAGATTTCCTGCAGAACTTTTAGCTCACTCAGTTTGACTGAGGAGACAAACTAATTGTGATACAGCATAAAAGAACGGAGACTATAACTTGCAGAATATTCATCACATGCCTTTATTGAACAAAATGTAAGACAGGAGATACAAAACTTTTACACAGATCAAAATAATGTTGAGTTAAAAATAAAAATGCCTGTTTTATGTTGTGCCAGCTTTAACTTTTTTTGCATTCACATTTGTGCCACTTATCAACATGCATCCATCTCACCATCTCACACAGTTTTACATGCAATAAATATGTTGTTTTTGCAGCAAAGCCTCATGATGCCTTTAATCAGCATCTGTTTGGGTTACACTGATTTACTGAATTCAGCCTCCTTACTACTTAGTTCTCATATTTTCAGTTTATGTTACAGCTGGAAACAGGCATCTGTATACAAGTATGATGCACTGTTTGTTTTGACAACACTTATGATAGCGTGAGCCTGATGACCTGCCATCAATAAATGTGACTGAGCTGTGATACCATGAATCTGACCCAGATATGTCTGACTGTGGGGCTTCATGTTGATGATAAGAAGCAAAAGCTGGAGATGGCAACTAGATTCAGCAGGAGTCATTTCACTAATTCATCAGGATGTGATGATTTGTCAACTAATTCTTAAAAGTTGTAGTTTCTCCTGACTAATTGTCAGGTTAGATAGTTTTCTTCTTGTCTCTAATGGTTCTGTCTTCTACACCAGATTTCTGTAAGCAACTTGTCAGTGTATCATCAGTCAAACAGCGTTAAGAGCATCAGTTTTATTGACTAGTCTGAAACTTTCCACAAGGCTGCAGTCCACCTTTAAGCCACCAAAGACATTTTTTTAAGACAGTGGCAATGAATAAGTAAGACACTCAGTGTTATGTCATGTGTGTCTGCAGAATGAAATCTGAAAGTTGTCAAAAATTAAAATTAGTTTGATATATGTGCAGATTTTCAAAATGTATTGTTTTGGGATGTTGTCTGAATTTCAAGCTGTTGTAATTTATTAGAGCATCCATTGTCACCTGTTACACACTTCACATCAGCATCCAATAAAATTGTTGCTTTATGATTATGCAATTAACAATGTTTGCAATTTTGTGCTATTTCTTTCTGAGATCTGAACTATTGTAACTTGACCCTTTCTTTGTGGATATGAACAAAATAACTATCCAAAACTCAAATTATCTAAAAATGCAGATTTTTTACCCACATGCAATAAATTACAACATGTTTCTGGTAATTGAAAACATAGACAAAGGATGTTATTGGAAATTAAATTATATTTGCTCTATAAATAAAAGATAATAAATATAATAAATAGAAGATAGAAACAGCCTTTATTGTCCCACAGGGGAAATTCAGGTAAATAAATAGATGTAAATAAATAGAAATTAATATACTTTCATCATATTCCTAATAACAAATAATATGGCCCAAAGTTGAGCACTACAAAATCCACACGTTTCCTTTTTTGGCCGCCAGGGGGCAGAATCACTCAAAGAACTCCAGCTGTTCTTGTTTTTGTCCTTTTTTGGACTCAAAGAAGACGTCATCTGCAAGTTCTCGCGATATCTTCTGTTATCGCGGTGTTTGAGCCGACATTTCGTGCAGAAGAAACCTGCGGGACGAAGGGGAGAAGAAAAGACTTCTGTTTATGAGTTAAATCTCTGTATGTTAATTGACAAATTTCTCGGTAAGAATCCACAGGCGACAGGTCGCTTAATGACGTTGTTCCAGTGACTCTGGAAGCAATTATTCTGTTTGCTGCTCTGTTTCAAAACACGCGAATAATGCAGCTTTTACTAGCGGCTAGGTTGCTAACGGAGCGCTAGCCTGTTGGGAAGCTAAACTAAGCTAAGCCAAAAAACACTGTTGGGAAATGGTTAGTTACGTATAATGTTTAGTTAAGGTCGTCTGAGGGTTTATGTTGAATTTTGGTGCAGTGTGTAATGCTTTTATAAAATATTCAGGTTGGTTTGGCTAAATAATGTGGGGGTGGGGGGATTAATTAGGCACCTTTTGATTTGAAGTTTGATTTATTTAGGTTTAATTTACCTAATTTTCTTTTGCAAATTTACCCTTTTCTTTAATAGCAAAGCTGTACATAGAATTTTTGGCTCTATTTTGCCTTGATTTTATTCAGTCACAGAATATATGTGGGTATCCCTGTTTATTTCAGCAGTATATGTTTATTTTAAGAAAGTTCTTGCTTCTTATTAATGTATTCAATCTCACCATTCAAAGACATACTCCAATAAATAATTTCTAAGATTTATCACACATATTCTAGACTTCTGGTGCACGTATCATTGTTAATATTATGACATTTATGTTGAGAGGCCTGTTTTTGCATTTCATTCTGCTCAGCTGGACTATGTGAAGTACTTCTCCTGATGCTAAAAAAAAATCACAATACAACAGCAGAATGACTTTTTATTACCTGAAAATTGACATAGAAATGTGTACGACTACGGTTTTGCTGGTGAATTGGATGCTGAACAAAGACAGAGAGAAAAAAAAAAACTTTTCTCATAAATTAGTTGTGTTTGAATCTGTGCTCTGGATTGAGTCAGAAGAGATTTGTGCAAGAAGAATTGTATAATTTATGAGACTGTGATGCGAGATAAAAAGGTAGAGTGGTATTGATTACTTAAATGTAGATGCTGCTTTATGTTTTGCATTAGGTGTTTGTGTTTGTTGGTAAGTTGCAACTCATACTCGTTTTAAAATAGATTTTGTGTTTGAGTTGTTTGAGGTTCCACTGTGTTTAATAAATTCTGCTCTGAAAATACAATGTTTTTGCTGTTGGAAATAAACAACAACACACAGGAAGTTGTCTATTTAAACTTGAAAGGCAGCTTATGTTATGTTTCTTACAGGGTCAAATATTTTCTTCTTGTTTCCTCCCTGTTTGCAGGAAGTGGCTTTCTGTTATCTCAGTTTTTATTTCCCTGCTCCTTGAGTTAAAAATGCTCCTTTGGTTGAAAGTTTTTTCCTTCCACTTGATTCTCAAGTTGTTCTTGATGTTAGCTGTTGCTGTTTCCTTCCAGCCATGCTTTAACCTATTTCTGCTGCTTGTTTTGCCTACTTTTTGGTATCTTGTTAGCAACAATTAATAACTGGAGTAGATGAAGCTTTTGGGGAAAAAAAATGAAATCACGTTTTAAAGAAGCATTGAAGACCTCCATGAATTGGTATGTGCTATTTTTGAACATCGTTATTGGCGATGGTGATAATGTTGATGTGAAGTGTCGTGTTAAAATGTGTGGCGCCAAGCAGGCTTGCAGGCATTTGATTTGGTTTTCATATGACCTAGAAAGTGGAGTGTCAGAGTTTTTTGACATGTCCATCTTGAATGGTGAAACAATGGATTGTACGAATTGCAAGCATTGCTCCGTTTGCTATTACTCAGCTTGACAGCCGGTTTTTATCAGTATTTGCTAAGTTGTTTTCTATTCTTGCTGCTCACTTTCTTTACTGATCAGCTGCTGTAATTCGTGCTGTGCTGGTAATCTGTTAAATTTGCTGTGGTTTACATGATGCTAATGTTGCTCTGAATTCCTGTATCTGATACTGTGTTTTCAATTTGGTAATGTTGTTTTTCTCTCTGCTTTTTTGTGCTACTGCTATTGCTGCTGATAAGATGATGTTTTGTTTTATATTCTTATGCTTCTTTAATTGTTGACATGCTCCTGTTGTTGTTACAGGCAGGTGCTAAAGTGCAACCTGCTGACTTGGTGATTTATGATCCCTAAGATCTGGGTGATTTTGCTGAGCATGTGATTGTCCGATAAGTTCTGGGGTGGTGTTTGGTGTTCTGAAGTGGTTTCTGCAGTAGCTGCTTCATGAATTAAACATTTGTAGTTTAAAATGTCCAGATAACTTGGTTGCTTGGTTTGAATAAAATTTGAGTCTAGTTTTATTTTATGTTAGATCTCATGATGTGTGTTTAACTCCAGTTAGGTAGGAACGCATTTGCTTTCTGGTTGCAATATCAGATTCTATAAGTTAAAGTTTTGAGTTGTCTGTTTACTATCGGTTAAGGTTAAAGACACTTTTCTTGTTGTAAAACTAAAATTATATATGATCACACAATAGCTTAGTACATTTCACATTTTTTGGACATAGTTTAGTAGTCGGTAGTTGTTGATACCAATTAAATACAACTTCTGAAAACACCTTCCACTGGTAGCTAATGTAACATTTCATGTCAATTTATTGTGTGAAAATTATTTTTCTCTGACCTTTTCACCAGGTTTCATTGTCCTGCAGAAATCCTGTTACTCAGTGAAACTTTACACACTGCTTAGTTTCATTGGTGAGTTTCAAATTGCATGAGATTTATAGTTTTATTTTTGCACTAAAATATTTCATACTCCGAAAACATTTAAAGGCGAAATTTGTGTACTGCGTGGTAGAAAACAGTAAGGTTTTCTTCCAAAAACCATCAGTTGTCTAAGCTGGAATCAGTATCACTGACAGAAACTTTTACTAGTCTAGAACCAACAACTGGAAGTATTGTTGTCATAACAAGTCTAAGAAATATGAAGATTTTTATAACAAATTAGTTAAGTGGTCAATTAGTGGCTTTATAGTTTGTTGAAAAAGAGAAAAATCTTTCATGAAGACTAGAATGCTTTTATTGTTGCTGTAAAAATACAGTGAAATTAGCAAGAAATTGAGCCAACATTGATTTAGATTATATTGGTTGAAAATTGGTAAGAATTCTAGTCCACAGAAACTGAAGTCCTCTTCAGATATATTGGATTGTGTGACAGCACCCCATTACAGATTCATTTTCCTAATTTTTCATGTCTGCGCAGCGCCCCATCTGCACAGGGCTGATAATTGTGGG
>JAOXNZ010000166.1:4376359-4389899 GCA_028566095.1 Kryptolebias brasiliensis
AGAAAACAAAGTTTTTACACCTTTAGTGCAGTGTGTCACTTTTTAAAAATTTAAACTTGCTTACATTTTTTTTTAAACATGCTTCCTTTATTATTACCACTTGTTTACTTTATTTTTTAGGGGTGTTAAGTTATTTAGGTTGTCCATTTGTTGAATTAAGGAAGGAGCAAACTAAGAATGTTAATACATGGTTTTAACATGTTTTATTAATATGAATAGGACAATAAACCCTTTCTATTGTATTTTTGACGACACACTCATTTCCATTCCAGTAGCACACTACTCAACCAATGAAGTCTCAGACAGTCAAGTTTGATGCAAATACAGAAACAGAACAAAAAGACAAAGTCTGACTCTTTCCTTTGATTAACAAATATTTTAAAATCATCTTTAAAGTAATTTTTGTTTACTTTAGAGAAAATCTAAAATAAACCAGGACATAACCACACCAGGTCAGGAACCTGCACCATTTGTTTGGTTGAACTGATAAAGAAAATAAAACATATCTTTACACATTATTATATTATTGATCTGTAAAGATGCTGTTAGAACATTTTAATTGTTTTGCTTCCTTATGCTAAGCTCTGCTACAATATAAAGTTTTAGAGAAGCATCAAATTTCTTGCCTAATTCAACAAGTCAGCGCCTAACAGAACTTCAGCTTCAGTCTTTTTATTTTCCAGCCATCTTGTAAACTCATTACCAGGTATAATTAATAACCTCTCAGCATAATTAAATTATAAAAAGCAAAATGAAAATAGTGGAGTTTCTTTCTTCAGGCTTTGAACGAGGGGCTGGGTGAAGGACTCTTCTATCGAGGGCGAATCCTCCTGGCTCTCTGCATGGATGTTTACTCTTCCCCCTCTGCCGTCACCACAGATACAGGCTCTGTCGCCGCTGCAAAGGTACTTCTCAGAAAAGGTGCTCCGGGTTTTTAGAGTGTTTAGAGTCACTGTGTTGTTTCCTTGGCAACAGCACATCATCAACTCTTTTCTGACTTGTGAACCTATATTGTGTGTGTCCTTGAAGGTAAAAGGAGCCCTGGGGAAATTTGGACTGAAGAAAAAGAAGAGCAACAAGAATGAGACGAAGGAAGGTTAGTTTTATTGAAGATATGATCTATAAGAAAAAAAGTTTAATGTTTAATTGCAGAAATGTTTTTTCTTGAACAGAAGTAAAACACAAATAACTTTTGAAAGCTGTAAAACTCTGGTTTTCACATTTCATCAGCTGTAATAAAGAAATCCTGTTGCTTTTGACTAGTTTGTCATGTCATCTCCAGCTGCGAGCGGATTGGCTGATGAGTCTGGGGAGGCAGGAGTTGAGGTACCAGAGTCTGTTACCGTGGAAATTGAGGAGATCCACCCTCTGCCTGAGGTCAGAGCCACCATCACTGACTCAGTTCACTTCTGTTTATTCACGTTCTGATCAATAAGCTCTAAAAGGTTAGAGTCACCAAATTGGGGGAAAAGAAAATGTTTCAAATAAAAACAGCATCATGATTTTCTTCTTAGGGTTATCTTGGACAGAAGGAGGAGTTTCTGCTGTTTGCATCTCTGCTTGAAGTCACAATGCTGGACCCATCTGTGGGAACAAAACCACTAACTTTTGAACTCTCAATAGGTAGCTAAACTTTGTATAATTGTATGGATCCATTCAAACTGTTTTCTTGCTTTAAAAAAAAAAATCTGCACATTTTTTGCAGTCTACCTTCTTCTTGTGCATACTTCTCACTAAGCTTGGCTACTTATCTGGCATTTAAGAACCAAATGGTGCCATTTGGGTTTTTATGGACTCTAATCTTTATTAGAAGTACACCCTAAACAGTAGTATTTAGGCATGCTTTGGGGTTATTCAGCATTTCTGAGCCAGACCATTTTGGTGTTCCAGTGTCATATTTTATTTCTTACATTCAACCCATGCTATCTTTCTTTTTGTATTTGGCAGGAAATTATGGGAAGGCGATGGGTGTTGGGAAGTCCAAGAAAAGTCAGAGCAGAGAGGAGCTAAGAAGGAGCAGAGAAGATCTGACTGAGGAGACACAGGTTCTGCTGGAGTCTGAGGATGAACTGGACAGAGAGGAAATGCAGAATCCTGAATCTGAGAACAAATCTGTGTCTGCTGCCATGAGACCTCAGCCCACTGAGTACGACAGGTAAAAATATGATAATCAGTTCATCCTGTTGGAGGGACACCACTAAAGTCTCACCAGTAACTTCCTGTCCTTGTATTTATTAGCCTCTAAGTGTCTGTTTTTGTTTTCAGGTCCTTCCAGTGTCTTCAGCTCCAGCCTCCTTCAGTGAAACTAAAACCTTGTCTGTTTGTTTGGAGCCAGTTTGAAGATCACTGTTTTCGTCTCTTTCAGGCTAACTGGCTTAGCAAGATGGCCGACAGACTGGTCAGAGACAAGTTATTGTTGTTCTGTTCTCAGGAATGAGAGTGAATCAGGTAATGTTTAAAACCACCTCCATAACTCTTATTTTTCAGGAGATTGGTCTTGATGAGGTGGAAAGACTCTTAAGGAGGCCGAAGAGAAAAGCAAAGGAGCGTTTGGTTGAGGTGCTGCTGGAACTGCTTGCAAGTTGCAAGTGAGTGTCTTTGTTATGAACACTTTATAAAAAATACTTTGTATTTGATTCATCAACCTTTAATTGTTTTTTTTTTATCTTGTACTCCTCTGCAGACAGTTCAGTACTTTTTCAGAGAGGAGATCTCAGTCTCATCCCAACAACCTGGACAAATGTAGGAAGGGCTTTATCAGAAAGAATTTGGTGAGTGTGTTCTCAGTTAACAATCTGCCTCCCTGTTTCTCTCTTATTCTCTGTCTGACATTCTGACTGTCTACAGATCCTGGTTGCCAGACAGGCGGTCAGGGCCAGGAGGAGGATTACTAGAAAAAATGCCAAACAGCGCTTGATGAATAGCAGGAAATTTCTAAAGAAGCTCCGCCACCTGGCTGCAGAGGTCAGATATCATACGGGTACTTAGACTGCAACTGCAGGTCACCACAAAGACTGGATGAGTTTGACTGAAGTTTGACATCTTTCCCCTCCAGCCTCAGAGTACCATCCCTGATGCTTTCCTTTGGTTGCTCAGTGGAAACAAGCGACTGGCCTACGTCAGAATTCCTGCCCACTCCATCCTGTTCTCATTGGTGGAGGAGCAGAAGGGGCGGGACTGTGGCCGCATCATCACCCTCTACATGAAGGTTATTGATCTTTCACAAAAATCATCAGATGATGCTGCTGAAAGTTGTTTAACTTCTTCCCAATATGGTTGTGACAAACATGTATTCCAATTTAATCTAAAATAATATCAGAATCTTTAATTCATTCAATATAGTCCATTTCAATTCATTTATTATCCCCATCCATCCATTTATTATATTTATCTTATCCATGGTCGGGTCACAGAGGCAACAGGTTCAAGAGGGAAACCCAGAAATCCCTTTCTTCAGTGACACTCTCTTGCTCCTCCTGAGGTGTTTCCAAGCCAAAGAGGACACATAATCTCTCCAGTAAGTTCTGGGTCTGCTCTAGGGTGTCCTCTCAGTAGGAAGTGTCCAGAAAACCTTCAGAGGGAGGCATCCAGGAAACCTCCTAATTAAATGTCTGAACCACCTCAGCTGGCTCCTTTTGATATGGAGGTGCAACAGTTCGACTCCAAGGATGATGGAGCTCCTCATCTTATCTCTAAGGCTGAGACTGGCCACCCGAAGCTCCTTTCAGGATCTTGTTCTTTTGGTCATGGGCCACACCTCATGACCATAAGTGAGCGATGGAGCGTAGATGAAGCAGAGACTCACTCCTGACCCGGAGGGAGCATTCCACCTTTTTTCCAGTTGGTAACCGTGACCTCTTTTCTCTAAGGGGAGATTTAAATATCTTAGAATAAGTCTAGAGTCTTCATTATCCACTTCCATCTGGTTAATTCTAAATAACCAGTTCAATTTGTAAAAAAATAAAAAATAAAAATCTATTTACCAACAGCCGGTATAAAATCTTCATCTCATTTTAATTTCCCATCTTTATAGAAAGAGTCCTTCAGCCGAATAAATCTCATTAAAGTGAGTCAAACTGATCCAAGAGCAGACTCATAAAAGCAGACAAAAACAAAGCTGGTGGTTTATTGGAAGTTTAGAAACATTAAAACAATTATGTGGCATGTTGAATTTATGCAGTACTAAAAAGAAATAGCCTTTTTTGTGGCAATTAGATTCACAGTGACCGATATGTCTGGACATTAGACAATCAATACAATTATCAGTAACCTTCATCAACCTATTTCTCTCACTGAAAATGCTCATCATTCTTCCTTTTATACTGGACTATGAAATTATTATAATTATTATTATTATTATTATTATTTGTCTCATGTTTCTGATTCACATTTTTTTCTATAAAACCATTCACATTACTTGATGGTGGTCCTTAACAAAAATCTTCAGTGATTCTTAATGTTTGAAATGTGGCTTGCATCCCAGCTCCTAAATAAACAGTGAAGCTCAGTTCTCTTCTTGTGGTCCTGAAGTTCAAACTGCACAAATTTCTCTCCTTTAGTCTCCAGGATGTTCAGCAAGTGAGGTCTTTGCAAAGCTGGAGGTCTACCTGTGGCTTGGTCCTGTCAAGTACAGTAAAGAGGCCATCACAAACCTGCCAGAGGAGTTTACGCCTGTGTACGAGGAGGAGGAGGAAACACAGAGGAAGCTGGTTCCTGTGGGTGAGAAGAGGAAGTTTCCTGTCAGTCTGTCCTGTGAGGGTGAGTCACCTGACCTCTGAGTGTTATAACATCCATTCTGTTCAGGTAAAGGTACACCTCTGAATCTCTCTCTGCAGACAGCAGGTACTTCCAGCTGCGGTGTCACCTGTATCAGGGGCGTGGCCTGATGGCTGCAGATGATGACGGCCTGTCAGATCCTTTTGCAAAGGTGGTCTTCTCTACTCAGTGCCAGGTCACCAGGGTATGTCCTACTAGTTTCATTTCAAGGATTTAACACATTAACCTAAATTTACATTTAAATTAGGATCAATAAAGGGACATTTATTTGTGTGTTTGTATATAGGTGTTGTCGGACACCCTCTCCCCCTCCTGGAACGAGTGCTTGTTGTTTGAGAGAGTTCTGCTGGAAGGAACAAAGGAGCAGCTTCAACAAGACCCACCCCTCATCATCATCAATGTCTACGACCACGACAACTTGGTAACTTATTTTTCATATGGTGAAATGGTCTTAACAATTTCTTCAATTTAAATTGTTTCATCACTCATATTTAAATCTAATGTATAGCATGGACTGTAGGAAACACTCAGTTTCAAAAATAAGTAAACTATTGTGATCAGCTTTTGGCTCTTGTCTCAGCACTTTAGTGTGTGCATGTTTGTGTTTGTGCAGAGCGCTCCGAAGTCTCTGGGTCGAGCTTTTGCTGAGCCAGAATTTAAAACTGTGGAGCAGTTCTATGAAAAACCCCGCCTGCAATTTTTTGACATCAATAGGGGAAGGCTTCCGGCTGGGGAGTTGCTGGCTGCCTTTGAGCTCATCGAGCTCGACTACTCCGGGTTTGGAGAGGTGACATCTATCAGTCTGTTGTCTCTGTATTTTTTAATCAGGAGATAGCAAAGAAGTTAAAGTCATGATTGAAGCATAAAGGAAGTTTAATGCAACTTTCTTGGTAGATTTTTTAAAATGTTTTGAGTTTGTTAGTCTGTTAGTGAGCAATGCTGAGTATGAAACTTGATGAATTCCTTTCTAATTGATTATTCAAACCTGTTATCCAAAACTGACCAATGTAATTTCAAACTTGATCAGGCCAAAAGTGCCAGGATAAAGTTTTTTAAAAGACTGATAGCTTGGTAGTGACACCACAGTTAAATGCATGCCCCTAAGCACAGAAAAAGTATGTTCCTCTTTACTTTTTTTGGTAAAATGTCCCCCTGATGCAGCTACTGTATGTTTAGTTTAAGAACTTTCAAATTTATGTGAATTTGTAAAACATCCCAATTATCCTTTAACAGATCTCTCAAAAGTAGTATTTTAATTTTTTTCCTAGATTCTTAACTAGAAGATGCTTCCTCCTCCCCACAGCCCCGTGTTCCCATCAGTGTGGACCCTCAGGACTTAACCTACGATGACGAGCAGAGGTCTTTCATCATCCCAGAGGGAGTCCGACCTGTTCTGAAGACCTTCAGAATCGAGGTAACACACAAGTACCCACACCCACCCACACACGCACACTCAGGCTGTTTGGACGCTGACAGACTCCGGCGTATTTCTGTTTGTGTTTTCAGGTGCTGTTCTGGGGTCTGCGGGATCTGAAGCGGGTGCAGCTGTTTGAGGTGGAGCGTCCACTGGTGAGGGTGGAGTGTGCAGGCCATCAGCTGGAGTCTGAGGAGATCCAGAGCTTCAAGACCAACCCAAACTTTAAAGAGGTGGTCCGCTACATTGATGTGGTCAGTTTCTGCCATCATGAAGATAAATGTAGCTCAAACAAACACAATTAGGACATTCAGTTTCATTAGATGCACACAGAACAAAACTAACATCCAACTGTTTACTTTTGGTTGCTCTGCATTTGGTTCAACCAGGAGCTGCCAGAACAGTCCTACCTCCATCCTCCTCTGACGATTTTTGTGGTGGAGCACCGGGCATTTGGTCAGCTGGCTCTGGTTGGGTCCCATGTGGTCCAGAACCTCATGGACTATGCACCACATGAGCTTGAGGAGGAGGTAGAGGAGGAAGAAGAGCCAAAACCAAAGGGTAAGAGCTTTAAAAGAGATTAAAGTGTTGTTAAAGTTATCATCTATGGAATAGTTCGTAAGCAGTTATCATTTTAATTTAAACTATTGGTTATGTAGTATAAGTTTTAGTCTATGTGTCACTGAAGTGTAGCAGTAGTCTTGTTTTTCCTTTGGTTTTGGTTTTATTTTTGTGTTCTATGTTAAACCTCTGATCTTTGACTCTGATCTGACATGATGTCTCTAGCAGTTCTCTGGGACTCTGGGACTTGTTTCTGCTCCTAAAGCTCCTTACAGACACAATTTTTACTGTATCTCCAGTAAGGCAGAATTCAATGAAGATCAACCCTCTGACATCCGTGAACAGTATCGGGCTCAGCGGCCTGTCAGTCACACAGTCAAAGATTCCCATCAACCCCATAAAGTTGATGAATGTGAGTACATTAACCTTAATCTGCAAACACAAAAACAAAGCAGGCAAAGTCTGCTGACTGTGTACATACTGACACCTTATTGGTTGATATGAATAAACACCTGAAGGCACCACTGAAGAAGCTGAATAAGCTTAAAGGGGAGGAGCTGGAGGAAGAGGAGCCTGAAAAGGAGGAGTTAGACTGGTGGTCCAAGTACTATGCCTCACTAGAGGAGCTGGAGAAGCAGGTGAGACCCAGACTTTACCCATCTGACCTAATTTAATAAAAGCAATAAATATAAGACCAGGTTAAAATAAATGGATGAACACAGTGCTGTGAAAAAGTCTTGACCCTTCTCATGTTTTTTAATATTTTTTTCCCAAGAAGCCAGATTTGATGTAATTTCTCAAAATAACATTGGCTTTAGCTCTCAAGGACGTTAAAAGTATTTCTTTGAACATTGACTGACTTTCCACTCATTTTCAGTTTGGTCCAATACCTGACTATTTTCAGAAATAATAACAATAACTAGAAGCCCTCCTCTTCTCAAAGCAAGCGGAAATCTGCAACTGCCGTCAGTCCTTTACTGCAGCATAACAACACGTGAGAATAAACATCGGCCAAAGCCATAGTATGATTAAACAATAGTCCAATATGGATAACGATCCGGATCGTCATTAAAATTTAATCACTTGTTTTTTGTGACAACCCCAACATTTCCTGAAAGTTTCATCAAAATATGTTCATTAGTTTTTAAATAATCTTGCAAAACAAACAAACTAATTAACAGTACCAAATACTAATAATAATAAGCCACCAAAGTCTGACCCATGAACAATTTGTGTTTTAAAAACACAAAGGAAGAACAATGCATTATTATTCATTTTTTTCATATATCTTTAGCTATTTTGTTACTTGCAGCGTGTCACAAATACACATATCAATTATTTTGTTTTAGTCACATCTACAGAAAAAGAAAAAAATCTCAAAACTAACTAAGTTTATCAGGTAAATAGTAATAATCCTGTGCTAACAAGAGGACTCCTGAAGAGCTATGAGCCAAAACTTGGCCATTTGTCATTATAAGGTGGAGTATCTTTTTGATTTCCTTTGTTTTTTGGTTGTCAGATTGTGTTTTTATCATTTTACTTGATGCAGCTTGTTAGTCTGATGTATGTATATGTCTGCAGGCAGCTGAGAAAGAGCAGATGGAGGAACAAGCAGAGACAGGTACTGATTTACTCAGTGCTGACTAAATTTTCATCCAGTTTTTCTTGTAAATGCAGTTCAGACTTGTGCTAACACAGACACATCTGAGGGTATTGAAAACTCACTCAAAATCCATAACACTGTGTACTTTATACTATGATACAAACTGACCTGAGACGCTTATCTGTGTTTTGATTTGAAAATTAAAAATATGCAAATATTACTTTGGGTCCTAAAGGCTAAGGTGCTTATGCTATATATGGTTTTACAGGGTTAAGGGGCTTGTTCGTGTCCAGTGTCGATAAAGTTTTCTTCTTTGATCAGATGGAGTGAATCTGTCCATGGCCAACATAGAAGAGGAGGAGGAGGAAGCTGTGATGGCTGAGGTTGAGCCTCCGAAACGAAAGAAGATTGCAACACTAAAGGTGGAAGTTAATGGGCTGTTATCCATTTTCTGGCACTTTTAGTTATAAAAGAGATCAGTGATCAAAGGAATATGTTGGCCAGCCAAAGTTACCATGTACCAAACTAATCTTAGGGTATATATAAAAAAATCTGTTGTAAAAAGGCAAAATAAAATCTGGTTAGAAATAACTCCAAAATCAAAAAGGTGAATTTAATAGGATTTGTAGTCGACTGAGCTACTTTCAGACAACCATAACTCCTGACAAAATGTTTTAGGGTTCAGAGAGAATTACAATCTATGCTTTAAGAGAAACATACATACAGCATAACTACTCAAACTGTCTTAGTTTTTGAACATGTAACTATTTCTTGGGTCTAATTTGAAGCTAATTATATTACAACATTTTCCTTAAACATTGCATCTAGTGAAAATCAAGTTTTTAACTTTTTATTTTGTGTCATGTAATAGTTTTTAGGCTTGAAAACTCACTATAAATTAATTATTTAATCAGCAGAATTGAGCAGTTTTACCTTGAAACTATTCAATCTTTTCTTTGAGTGCTCTCAGAATCAATAGTTTACAGTAAATAACAGTAAAATCAAAACAAGTTCTGAATACCTTTAAAATTCCCTGTATTTTCTTATATATGATGGTGACAGACTAATGAGCAAATATACAGAAGATTAAATGTTGAATGAAACATGTTATTATCTCATGTGTTTGTGTTCAGCTGTATGAAGGCAGTCTGGAATCAGAGTTCAGACAGTTTCAGGACTGGCTGAAGATCTTTCCTCTGTATAAAGGCAGAGCAATCTCTGAGGATGATGATGATGATGATGACCAGGAGAGGCAGATGGGAAAATATAAAGTAAGTCTGATGGAGCCCTGTGTGTTGGTTCATCTGTTTGGGTTTCTGTTGAAAAGTGTTCATTATTTTTTTCATTTTCGTCTCCAGGGTTCCTTCCTTGTTTATCCCATTGATCCAGAGGACAGAGAGGACACCACGTGTCAGATCACTAATGGGATCCCCAAAAACTCACCAGTTAAAGTCTTAGTCAGGGTTTACATCGTCAAGGTACCTGCCTGTATCTCCCTCACATGAACAGTTGTAGATTTTACAATAATGGCTGAAAGCAAATTAATTCACATTCTTGTTTTGTATTCTACAACTATTGTTTATCCGTTTCCCGCAGGCCACCACTCTGGCTCCCACAGATCCAAATGGTAAGGCTGACCCATACCTTATAGTCAAGGTGGGAGACCAAAGTCTGGACTCCAAAGATCGATACATCCCCAAACAGCTCAACCCAACGTTTGGAGAGTTGGTACCATTCTGTCACCCAGTTTGTCCACCTGTTTGTGATGCTTGTCTGTCTCGCTAAATGTTTGACTTCCTATTTCAGGGTCTTTGAACTCACAGTGTCTTTCCCGCTGGAGACAGAGTTAGTCGTCACTGTTATGGACCACGATCTTATTGGAGCTGATGATGTTATTGGGGAGACTCGGGTTGACTTGGAGAACCGGTTCTACAGCCGACATCAGGCTTCCTGTGGTCTTGCTCTTTACTACGATATGTTAGTACCACAACTGAGGCTAAAATGTCATTTAGAATCATTATAGAATGTTAGCACAAAAACTTTGTAAGTACTGAATCTAGAACTAGCAAATTGGTACAAAATTAGCAGTGGAATTGGGGGTGTTATTAATAACAGACGTCAGATTTTACTGTCAGTATCAGCACATCGTAGTACCTAAACCGTTTTATACTAGTCAGAGATTTGACACTGACTAGTATAAAAATACCACATTGGTAGTAAAATATTGACTATAACACGGGTTTAGTGATTGTGTCTTTTAGCACCAAAAAATGAGACTAGTGCAATCAAATACTAAAACTATGACTCAGTAAAACACATTTTAACATGTTTTTACCAAGACTAAATGTTGGTACCGCAACGGCACTGAATCTGTGATAAATTAAAGCACGTACCATCAAAAGATAGGATGTTAGGTCTTAAACTATAGAATATTAGCCTCAACACTTTAGCTACACAGCTAGAAAATATTTTTATCAGAATTATTATTTGTCCTCCCACATGTTTGTACCTTTTCTGTTACAACACACAGCACTGACTCTATACTGGTGTCAGTCTGTGCTTGTTTACAAGCCTACCTATCTTTCTGCCTTTGTAGTGACGGTTACAATAAGTGGCGTGATGCGAAGAAGCCGTCAACAATCTTGACTGAGCTCTGCAGGAAGAACGGGATCCCTTCTCCGGAGTACAGAACATCTGAAGTGAAAGTACTCAACAAGATCTTCAAAATACCATCAGATGCTGTACCTGAAGGTAGGAGAGACAGACCTGTGGGTAGGGAGACACGTGGATGTCACCAGATGCAGTCTGTCAACAAATAAAGAAGTTTACATCCTGAAGCTTTATGATGTACTGTATGTATTGTCTGCAAATAGTGAACAAGAAAATACACTTAATAATTATCTGCAATCACCTTGAGGAAGATATTTAAGAGCAGTATCATGAACTATTACAGCACTAAGGTTGTATCTAATACTTGTACGGTTAGATGAAGGTCAAATTAATTTATATAGCATATTTAAAACAATAAGAATGGTCAAAATGTTTTGCTAATATTACAGATTTACCACCAAACAACAATGTAATAGAGGATAATAAAATATATAATCAATCAAATATAAAAAGTAAGTATAAAGTGAGAGTAAATATACTCTAGTCAAACTAAAGGCCAACAAAAGCTGATCATTCTAAGCAGTGATGTGGATAAATGTATATTTACAGTATATACTGTGAAGATGACATAAATATAGTTCAGCAGTTATACAGATTTGTTGCAGTCACAGCAAAAGACTTGATAACTTTTCTGTTTAAATTCAGATCTCAGAACTTCTGAGAAAAACTGACTGGTTTGACAATGTGCTCTTTCTGTTGTGTGGTTGCTTATAAGATCTGCAAAATACAATTATTCCACTCCATCTAAAACTTCAATGGAAACAATGATCATTTAAAATTAATCCAGAACCAGACAAGGAGTCAGTGAATGATGCCAAGACTGGAGTTATGTGTTTATGTCTTTTTCATATAAGCTAAAACTGTGGCGATTCGAATGATTTGTAAACAACACATAGTAAACTGATTTAACCCGGTCAAAAGGTGATAAAATCTGCAGGTTTTTCAGAGGGGAAGGTCTTTGACTATCATTCTTAGTTGGAAAAAGTGTGATTTTATAGCTGCACCGATCTGCTTTACCTTGTATTTTTGACAGCAGAGTGATTGTAGTCAAAGAGCACCAGCAAAATTACTTTATTTCATTAAGATGAACAAAGTTTACCTTCATCTAGATTTATTTTTACATAAGAAGATGCTCACCCAAGCAGCAGCTGCCATTTTTAGCTCTAACAGAGGTTTTGTTGTTGTTATCAGGTTTGTTGAAGAAGAACCAGCAGTCTCCAGAGGACGAGGCAGAGATAGAGGAGCATTCAGCCTTGAATGTGCTGCAGCGCTGGGGTGAGATGAGAGAGTTCTTCCCTGGAGCCGTTTCTTTGGTCCCAGAACATGTGGAGATCCGGTCTCTGCAGAACCAGGACAATCCTGGACTTCCACAGGTATCCAAACAGCAAAAATCAAGAACAACAAACTGCTTTTGGTATAACTGAATGTCAACAACAATGTGTTTGTGTGTTGCAGGGTTACCTTCATATGTGGGTCGACATGTTTCCCACTGATATCCCAGCTCCGCCCCCTGTTGACATAAAGCCCCGCCTACCTGAACAGTATGTCAGCGCAGAGTGGAGTACAGAACAACAAAACACAAAAGGGCATAATGAAATTTCACCTTTGCTGCTGTTTTTCTTGTGACAGATATGAGCTGCGAGTGATCATCTGGAACACTGATGATGTGTTCCTGGACGATGTCAACCCGTTCACAGGCAACCCGTCCTCTGACATTTATGTTAAAGGGTTAGACTCACACTTAAAGTTGCACGTTCATAAAACTGGAACAGACTCAGTCCAGTTTTGTCCAAACAGTTCAACTGTTTCGCCTCAATATTAGTCATCATCAGGTTCAGTAGTCCTTACATGAGTTCCCTCTCAGCTGTGAAAGCTTAATATTTCTGTTGTCTTTACAGCTGGATAAAAGGACTGGATGGAGACAAACAGGAGACTGATGTCCACTTCAACTCCCTGACTGGAGAAGGAAACTTCAACTGGAGATTTATTTTCCGCTTTGACTACCTTCCTACTGAGGTATTGTGCTGATACCTGAAGTGTGTGACAAAAACCTGGTTTTCTTGGTATCTTTAGGACTCTGGTGTTTGCAGAAACAACATAAATAAATATTAACAAATTTGAGGTAGTATAGATGTTGACTATGCCCTCTTTTTCTTCTTGTAGAAAGAAGTGGTGTATAAAAAGAAGGAGTCCATCTTTTCTCTGGAGGAATCTGAGTTTCGTCAACCGGCTTTTCTGACCCTTCAGGTCTGGGACTATGATCGCATCGCAGCCAACGACTTCCTGGGTGAGAAATTCTTTCAATATATTTACATTTATTAAAACATCATTCATAATCATTTTTAAAGCACTCAATGTTTTCTGACTTTCTTTTGCTGTGCAAATTCAGTTTTCATTCAAATAATTCTGAGTACTATTCTAATTGTTCTAACGCTGTTAATCAATTGTAAAATGTAATTTAAATTCTAGAATTTTGTCAAAAATATTCATTAAAACAGCTGAAAAAGTGACACATT
>JAOXNZ010000166.1:4491758-4502956 GCA_028566095.1 Kryptolebias brasiliensis
ATCCATCCATCCATCCATCCATCCATCCATCCATCCATCCATCCATCCATCCATCCATCCATCCATCCATCCAATTTAGTGCCTGGTGCCCATCTCAGTCACTGGGCAAGTGTCAGGCGAAATCCTGAACAGGTAACCAGTCTGCCACAAGGCCACGTGGAAAAAATGAGATCAACAACCATTCATGCTCTCATCTAGTGACAATTTTAAGCATCCAGTTTACCCAACATGCAAGTACTTGATTTGTGGAGTTGTTAAATACCCTGCCAACACTGAGGCGAGCTAACATATAAGAGCTGACCTGAGATGATAACTTCTTTTGTTGCTAATTTACTAAAGCAGCTCTCTGATTGAATCACTGAATCTGTGAAAAAATGAGCAATTACTGTTTTTTTTTCTAGCTTAGGAAATGAAAACTCTACATAGGAAAGCGATGTGCTGTGATTTTCCTCTGTCTACACAGCCCTCATCTCTCCTTAAATAACACTCCTCACCCCTGCAGCTTCTCCCCAAAATCACATCCAAAATATTTCCTGCCGATGACTTGTGACTATCGTCCCACAGTCACAAGTTTGGATCCCCACTGGCTTCTCTGCAGCAAAAAGCACAAAGTTTTAGTTTCATCTGGGTAAGGCTGTCTCTGAGTGACATCCTCTGGAAATCAGTTTTATATCAGGCTGAACCAGTTACCAAGGCAACAAACAATAAACAAAACAAATGTTAAAGTTATAAATTCAGCTTGCCTGAGGTTCATTTCTATGAGAAACCACTGGATAAAAAAAAAATCTGACAATAAGAGGATTTGATTACTGTTTGACAGACGTTTGTGAATATAAAAACATTTCAATTAAGACAAAGACATTTTTCAAATATCAAACAAAAAGATACATTCACAGAGATACATTTAGGAGTTTAATTATTATCTTTTCAAGGCAGGTAACTCATAGTTAAAAAGAAGAAATATTTCATTTAAATAATGTTGCAAGGGAAACTTCATATATTTTTTTAAAAAGTAGAAAAGTTTTTTTTTTAAAGTGACATCGACTTTCTCTGAGACCTTCTGGTTCTATAATTCAGAAAGTTTTACAAAATTGCTGCACAGAATTTGAAGAAAATGCAACAGTAGGTGGCTTTGCAACAGCATATGTATAATTTTGTTTAAAAATACTTTTTTTTCGACAGCTGAAATATTGTTGTCAGAATAAAAAGGGAGAGGAATAAAACCTGTTCAGGCCAGGTGCGTTAGTGGAGTTTGTCTCCCTCTGGTGGTTGGAACTGCCTCTTCCTAATTTCTGGTGACAAAGAGAAAGTCAGTGTGAACAATAATCACACAGATGTCTCCTTCCTATCAGCTGCACATCAGAGTTGATGAAGAATAAACCGACCGGCCGAGTCCTGACATCACTGCGGAGTCTGAGACACCGTGTTGTGACTCAGTTAACAGTCTGTCTTATCTGTCTGCACTTCTTCACCGTCTGCATGTCAGAACCAGGAATTCTCCACTGATCCATCACCACTTTGGCGATTGTGTGTGTGTTACATCATGCTGACATTCTTCACATATCTCAGTGGCGCACACACACACACACACACACTGAGAAGCCAGCAGGTGTGAGATAACTGGGCTGGCTTTTTACAGAAACACTTCACTGAAACATTGAATGTATTCAGATGCACATTGAACTGAGCTGTATTTAATGCAGCTGCTAATTAAATATCTGCTTATTTCTTTGTTTGTAACGCAGATGTATAAAATATCAAGTGACAGCAGAAAAATAAAAAAAGTAGACTTTAAACTTTTCAGCTTCAGCTGGTTTCAGCTGGAATTGAGCTCCTTGATGCTCAATTCAGCAGAATGCTTGCATAAAAAGTACATTTATCACCATCTGTAAAAGGTTTTGAGCAAATTCTGTGCAGAGATGAAACATATAGCAGACAACATTAAAACAATTTTTTATATATATTATTCTAAAAACTGTCAGAACGTAGGTCAGAACTTCAGCATGACCAAAAACCTGCAGAGTAATTCCACTTCAATTTAAAGGTTTTTTTTTTTTCATCTTTTTTCATCTTTTTGAAGTGCTATTTGTTAAAACATTCTAATAAATATACTTTTAGAAATGACTTAAAAAGCTAAACAAAAAGTAATTTGATTACTTTTACAAAGAGTTTTGGATGAATTTTAGAAATTTATAAGTGTATTAAAGTAAAAACTTGTGCTGCTGTTAATGCAACTGTTAGAGATGTGACATCATGTTAGTATGAGGTCAACATTCACACAAGTCAACACTTCTGTAACTCTTCTGCAATCAGAGGCTGACTTCATTCTTCAACCAGCACCAGTGTGTGTGTGTGTGTGTATATGTGTGTATGTGTGTGTATTGGTCAGTGTTGCGTGTTGATTGCACCTCGTTACGGCAGAAAGCAGACGGATGGTGATGGAGGGAGTGCGTGTTTGTTTGTTTTGTTTGTTTCAGTCAGCGGCGGATGGGCAAGTGTGTGTGTGTGTGTGTGCGTCTGTACGTGTGTAGGATATTGCCTAAAGTTGCATTTGATGGTTGCACAGGAGAGCAATGAAACCATGGAGACATACACGCACACACAGACCCATTTTTAAGACACAAAAACAATGGATATTAACAGTTTATTCAATATTTACATTGTTTTGGGTTTAAACATTTCAGACAGTTTTTATCTTCAGTTCAAACAGACAGTTCAAAGCAAAATGTCTTATCAGAAATAACAGAACATTTGGAGGTCAGAACTAGATGTTCAATTTCATGTGATGTTTCTGTAGAAGTTTCAGTGGTTGATACCTTATTCTTTATTTAAGGCCCTTTTTTTTTAGAAAATTCTGGGCCTGGTTATAAAAGTCAAAATCAGCCTGAATTAACTGCTTTTGTTGTGTTAAGTTACACATTTATAGCAATGGAAGTACACATTAACCTACAGTGTAAAAAATCTATGAGTTACATTCATCATCAATAATGCATTATTATAATAATTGCATTTGTTGCTTTGAGACATTTTTAATTTCCCAGACACAGTTATTCCTCTTGTTTTTGATTTAGCGTTTAACCTGGACCCTCATTTTCTTTCCTTTAATCATAAATGTTTTATGGAGTAGATGTTACACTAACACTTTTGAAGTTCAATTTTAAAAGAAAAAACACAACTGATGTGACCGATGTCTCATCAGTCCCTGAAACTTTGGGGCTTGATAACGTGCGTTTTGGTAAATTCCAGTCAGGCTTTTTTGTGTTCTTCTCCCATCAGTGGTGCCTCCTGGGTCTTCTTCCAAGGAGTCCCTTATGATTCAAAATGATAGTGTGATAAGAAAGTGACGTACCTTGACCTTGGAGTTCAGCTTGAATAGTTTTGAATGGTTTCCTTTTTCTACCTTTTTCTATATAATCTATTTGATCAACCTGGGGTTGCATTTCCTCTTGTGTCCACATCCTGGGAGGATAGCTACAGTGCCAAGAACCTCATACTTTTTAATAATATTAGCAGCTGTGATTAGAGGAACATGAAGCAGTTTGGAGATCATCTTGTAGCCTTTATCTTCTACATGGGTATCTATAATCTTCTTTCTGAGCTCCTCAGACAGCTCTGGCATTTGCTTTCTCTGCTCCACGTTTAGTGTGGTGAACACAACGATACCAAATTACCCAGTGGCCTGTTTGTTCCCTTTAAATAGGCTGAATAGCCTATTTATATCTGTGCCTGTATACTTTTAGCAGATTGTTTTAGCACTTACTTTTTAAGAAATTGTTTTGACAAACCAGATTTACAGAAACTATGAGCCATTTTGAAATGCTCTTGCATAACTTTTATTTTATATAGAAATACAACTAAAATCTGAAGACTAACAATATTTCAATGTGACTTTGCATTCATCCATTTCCAATATGGCTGTTTGATTTTAGTAATTTCAATATTAGAAATTTGGGTTACTGTTTCGACAAAAGAAAGCACTGATAAGTTTAAAATAAAAATGCTAAAGCTGCTTTCAGTTTGTTGACAAATCATGGAAATTTAGAGCATTGACCAAATCCACAAATGACCCATTTAGCTGTAATGAAAAACTTTTTCAAATGTCAAGAGCATTATGTTGCAAGACTGATGAACTATAATTTACTTATGGAGGTCGTCCACTGAAAAAAGAGTTAGTCCTTCAGTCAGGTTTGCACACAAAAAAGTTTTCTTTTAAATGTTTTGAACCAATCAATATTTTATAACCACTTATTAATTATTAAGAAGAAAAATAAAGCACACATAGATATGCTTCTGCTGCATCAAGTAATCCAAGATTAACTTGAAGTTATAATGTCTGGGTTGAAAATAAAAAAAAAGCCATCTCATCAGGAAAATCCAACTCTCACATGTGGTGAAGCGGCCTGAACACCAGCTGAGCTCCATCAGCTCTCTGGTGAAAACATCAGAGCCTTAATCAGAATCATTAAAATAAACATCAAGTGTGGTTCTCTGCTGTTATTCACACTGTGATCATGTTTTACTTTGGTAGATGAGCCAGAGAGATCTGACGGTCCCGTGGGAGGAAGAATCAGACTCTTAATTAGATCCTGACGCAACACACCTGAGGAAACGAGCGCTGAGACTCTTCACAGAGGTTGATGTGTTTGATTCATCATCTCAGACTCGGAAACATGCGGGCTTCATTTGTAGTTTTTGTTTTTGTAATGAGCAAATTAGTCATGTGCAAAAACGTGCACCACAGAAACTGGTTTTTGAACCATGGAAAGCCTGATGGTCCCACTTGCAGTCCATGATGCCTCACCTTGGTGCATTTAACTGATCTCAGAGAAACAACTATTTATTTTGATCTTTAATACTTGTGAGTCTTTTTAAGTATTGCCAGTATTATTTAGAATTTTCTTCATGTGCCTGTCTGTTAAAACATCTTATGAACCACAGGAAATAAACTTTCAGAAAATAATCCTTGAATGTATACATCTGCAACTAATTAACTTTTCAAGCCAACCCAATTCAAGATGGCTGCCACAGTCAACTGGATGTAGTTTTTATGTAGCAAATTACACAAACGTGCATTTTCTTGCAGTTTATGACTGGTATAAGTGACTCAGAGCAGATAAAAACAAACAAAACAAGCAAAGTATTTGATTTAAAAAAGCAGAAATATAAAAAAAAATTCCTAAACTAGCATGCAAATAAATCTTTTGAAACTTTTTCCTAATTATAACCTTTCAAATACTCTGTAATTAACAACAAAACAGTTGTAATTGTCAGTTCTTCACAGATAAAAACGAGCAGATTTTAGTTTCCTATTATTTAAGTTAAAATAAGCCTAAACGCTTCTTCCAATATGTTTATTCAAGGTTTTAAAATGTAGAATATCTGTGTGTGATGAGTTAAACATAAACTCGTGAGTATAGATCTATAGATGTAAGCAACTGTTTCATTACTAAAGGAAGCAACATGTATTATCCACCTGACCTGGATTGAGTTGGTTGAGTCTCTTTTATTTTTCAAACAAAACTTCAGGTAAAAACAATAAAACTGGATTTCCATTTATTTGAAAAGTTGCAAAACTCCAAAAGCTTGAAGGAAAAAAACTTTTCATCAGTTGGTATAAAGACTCAATTTGGTTGTGAGCTTGAACAAAATGTTCCACATCTTTTCATCTGGAACACAGTGGAGGTCAAAGGTTAGCTCTGTCTTTTAAAATGCACACACACAAACATACACACATACACAAACACGGTCATGTCACAAAGGATGGAGTATGGAGTCATCATGCCAACAACAGACATTACTGCTGGTTTCATCACGGAGACAATCCCAGGCTGGCCTCAGTGAGTGTGTTTATAGGGAGCTATCTCCCTTTCTATCGCTCTCACACACATGCATTCACACAAACATGCACACACACACACATACACACACATACACTATTTAAGCATCTTCATATCTCAGTTTTGCATCATCCCTGGTGACCTCCAAGTGTGTGTGTGTGTGTGTGTGCGTGTGCACATGCAGGGATTAAAGTGAGACAAGCTGAGACAAGCTCAGGTTTCATTCAAGAAAAAAAATCACACACTTTGTGCTTTAATGTTCTTCAGCAGCAAACATGTACAGGCAGCAGGCAGCTGTTCTGGCAGGTGCCCGTATAAATGAAGTCACACACATTGTCTGTGTGTGTGTGAGTGTATTTTAATCTGAGCTTTTCTATTCCATGTTGTAGTGCATGTTAGTGCACAAGAGTTCCTGCGATGTAGTCTGGACTGTTGGACTGGATGTTCTGAAAAGACCCTTCATAAAGAGAGTTAAGGTCAGAGTCAACAGGACTTGAATGAGACGTAGAGCTTTTGAGCTGCTGAAGTTTGGTCTTATTTCAATTTGTTTTAGTCTGACACAGTTTGGTGGAAGGACATCTCATAACAAATGTTTTTCTTATTATTATTGTTTCAATAGTTTTTAATGTAAAAAAAATACAAATCTGCAATATCATCCATTATAATTTTAGGTAGATTTTTGGGAATGTCCTCAGTGAAATGGCTGTTTTTGTGTAAATTTGTTTGAATTTGCCCAATAGGGGAAGATGAACAAAAATGTTTTTGCCTGTGTATACAAAAATAACCATGACCTACTTAGTTTTACAGATATTGACCTAAAATTTGATGTGGTAGTAGCTGAGAGTCATTAACAACACATACTGTGAGCAGGATTTCACATGAATCACTCATAGCGTTATTTTTAAGGTTTGACCAAAACAGCTATAAATTCACCATTTCTCAACACAAGATGGTCTTAGTCTAAAACTCTGGTATGAAAGGCAGTGGGCAATATGCATTCCTTTAAAGCATGCTAGACCTTTTATTTAATGTTGATTAGGAGGGATAAAATTGAAAAAAATATGTGTACTGAGCATGCAGACTGAGAAAACAGACAAAATTATGAAGTGACAAAATTAGTGAGCTGATATTGTGTGATAACCAGAACAAACAATAGTGACCACATCCCACTAATAGTGAACTAATAATAGATCATCTAAGTACAGTTAATTATGAAAGAATACCCAGAATAATCATATCATCATATTGTGATCCTCCAGATTTTGAGGCGTGACAGCTGAGATTGAAAACAGGACATCAGTTGGAATAATAGGGATCTCCAAACTGAATAACAGCCTGATCTTCTCTTGACAGCATTTTAAACGGCTGTTTCATCACAAATCAACACATCTGCAATTTTCTTCTAATTTTGTCTATTTTTTATTTACATAAACATCAATTGAAGCCCTTTGTTCAAACTTTAAATTCAATATTGATCTGAAGAAATGACGCAAAATAAATTCTAGTCTCAGAGAAATCAAGTTATCAATGATGTACTGGTCTGACTGTGTGAGTTTAGATTAAATGAGAACTGAGAAATGTGCTCCTATAGGTGGTTAGAGAAAAGCAGGTGAGTTGAGTATAGTTCACCTGCAGTATTACCTCACCTCTTGAATATGTGCAAAGTTAACATGTATATTTAACACTTAGCACAGACCTGAGCACTATCAGGCAGAGAACAAGCTCAAGGGTGTTTCCTCGTTTATCCACCCCGGGGCTTTAACAGTCTCTTAAACTCCCACTGTTAGCCAAACTTTAAACTGAGTGTTTCCCTGAGGCTTGACGAATCAGGATGCCCTGAGGCGAAACACACAGAGAGAGACCACCAGAACAGAGCCGAGGCCAGACAGCAGGTTAATACGCAGGAAGTTTAGAGCTTTAACACACACAGACACACACACACACACAGTGACAGAGTGCAGACTCAGGTGGAGATCAAAACTTTGGTGTCACAGCAGCACAGGTGGAAGACAGGTGGTAATCATGAGAATGAGGACAGCACGTGTAAGAAAAGTGTGAACAAATCTGTGTGCGCGCGCGCGCGTGTGTGTGTGTGTGAAGCAAGTGTTGCTCCTACTGAGTGTGTGTTCCCGTGGCAGGCCGTAGTTGAGTCAGACACTTGGCCTCTGATTTCATCACATCGGTTATGAAAGAGACAGTAAAGTTTAACAAGCACACATACATGCACGCACTGTGTTCCTCCTACTCTATTTCTTCAATATTTCATCATGTGGCGTAAAAACACGCTAACCATGTGGAGATAACCTGCTGCAAGAGAGTGTGTGTCTGTGTGTGTAAAACCAGGTCAGTTAAGCTCTTTGCTTGTTGCTTTGAATCAGCAGCCGATTATACACACGAAGGCCAGAGGTCACCACACACAGGAAATCTGCATAATGAAGACGTGACCGTGTTACCCTGTAGAGCAGCAGATGCCTGTCTGCTCACCTACATGTCCATATGTGCATGCAGAGAGGTTCTGGTGCTCATATTAGCTGCAAAGTGAGGGCAGTCTGCAAAAACATTTAACAATTAAACACTTCATCACAATAAAAAACACCCCACAAGTCAAAAAAAGGAATTTCTTCATCCATCCTCCACCTCTGCACGTGTTTTATGAAATCCAGCTTGGTGGCTTTTGTGTAATTTGCTGAGACAAACACCAACGATGTCATGCTTCTACCTCGGCTTTGTCTCTGTGAAGGAACAAATTGTCAGATGATGCAGTTCAGTTTGTATAGAGCTACAGCATACATCAGAAATGAGGACACCCCTGTGCAATATCACTTTAATGTCACACAAATCAAAATTGCATCACCTCCCAGCATGAGCATTTCTTTTAAGTTGAACAGTGGGGTATCTGGTTTTATAAAAAATAAATAAAAAAAAGAAGTGTCAATTGGCCATGTTCTCCATTGTTACTCGTGTTGCAAAAGTCCTTTTTTTACTGACACTTAAAGCTCTGTTTTTGCAGGGAAGACAACAACATGTTTTTATTCAGGTTTTATTATGTGTGAATTGAAACAAGAGTGCAGCCATCATTAATGCAAAATAGTAGAAGTAATTTTTTTGGTGAAAAAGACTGACTGCTGCATGAAATGAGATGGCTAAACAGCTGTTTTCTGTACCTGCACCCAGTGGTTGTTCTACCTGGCATTAATGGGTTACAAAAAGGTGTTTGTTTCTGAACGTGTGACAGACTGAGGTGAATTAATGTGGCGAAATAGTGCGGGCGCTGAGCCGCCGACTGCAGACTAAACACAGATTAAGGTCTGATGTCAACAGGTGGATTCGGGTCAACAGTACATCTGAATGAGTTTATTTTTTAAAGGCATCACTCTCAGACTCCGTCAGCTTCCCAGTTTTTGTCACCTCCTGTCATTTCTCATCAGTCCTCCTGCCTGTTAAACACAAACTAATAAACTCATGTCTCTTCCTGAAATGCAAGAGTATGAAAGAGGAGGGTTCTTAGAGGAGCTACAAACAATAAAGGTACCAGTCAGTACACTTGATTTACAACAAGGAAAACGGAATGGAAACAGAAATAAAAGTAAATATACATGTTTTGATCAGCTTTATTGATGATTTCTATCTAAATAAGGAAGAGAAGCTTTTGACAGATTATGCAGCTGTGCCAGGCTGTAAAATGACAGAGTCAACGCAAAGAAGTTCTATTTTGTAAAATTATTTTTCTATTTTATTTTAAGGTTCCTTCCTCACCACCTCAAGCTGCATCCTAAGTAAAAAGTGTCAAGGAGCAAAGGATGTAAAAACTGAAAGATGACTAAAGTTTAGTACACAAAAATGTTCTTATACTCACAAAAACTTATTTTAATATTTAGCTGACTTAGCTTTTAGTTAACAGCTTCCTTTCCTGGAACCACCATGAATTTCTTCAAAAGTCTGTTTTCTGTGTGAGATTTTTTACAGGTTGTTTTTAATATATATTTTTTAATTTTTGTGCAGGTGAAGATAGGAGAGAGTCCTCTCCAAGAGAGGATAGGACAAGCTTTGTTAAGCTCAGTACTGTCCTGTTCTCAATAAGTAATAGCAACCGTAAAATAAAATAAAAAGTAGATCTTTATCGGAAGGCGATTCCCTAACTCTCACATTGCAGAATTTTTGAAGAATTCCCATATGTAACAACAGCAACACAAAACTCCTGAAATTCTATTAAGGTTTTAGGTTTTGGTGTGCCACTCCAAGATTATCAGTTGGCCCCCATCTAGCCACTGCTTAGAAAACTTTCTGTAGGCATGAAGCTGATATCAAGCTGTATACTGTGTGATTCTGGAGATGGTTGTAGAACAAAAAGATTTACCCTCGGAGATGTCCTCATTAGGTGTAACAGGATTGTTATGGTAGTGCATATCTGTTCGTGGTTTGATGCAGGTCATATTGCTCTTAAAGTGATACGGCCCTCCAGTCATGATTAAACTGGTGGCCTTGCTCTTTCTTGCTGATAAGCTTGTTTAAAACACTGTCTTAGGGCTTGGGCTTCCGGTCTCCCTTATCTTTTTGCCATGACAGGGAATAAAAGTTTTTATTATCGTCTATTTCAGTGGTTCTCAGCATTCTTTCAGTGATGTGACATATTTTTACAGCCGTGTACGCCCGAACCATGCTTCATTGTTTACGTTTCCCAGGTAGGAGTGACAGTGATTGACAGGCCTGTGACAGGAGCCTGGTTGGGTCAAATGACCTTTATATGACAGTGAATCTGATTTTGCTTTTTTTTTTTTTAAGATTTAGAATAATTAAACTGAATAGGCAAGGAATTTTAAAATTAAGTTTATGGTCATATTTCATTGAAAGATTAAATATATAACTATTTGATATTATTTTAAATAACACTGAGTATTTATGAATGGATAGTATTTTTCTATAGACTGAAAAAATTCCAAGTACCCTCAGGGAAAGTTGGAATTTTATCTTTTAGTTCTTATTTATAAGCTATTTGAAAAATACTACAATTTTAGAAAATGTGAATCACCTTCTGGTATAGATTTACTTTCTTTTGTTTTTGTTTTACAGCTTAATTTACAAATGAAAAATAGTACAAATCACTACTCAACTCACTAAATCTTGTCTTCTTCCTTTTAAATACATATTGATTTAAAAACAAATGCATGTAACTTTCTGTGACCCTACAGTCTTATAGGAGGACTTTGGCTTTCAGCATCAAAATATTTTATTCTGTTCATCTTAGGCCTTTTTGTCTTTATTCAGGGAGACTTTTAAACTTTTAATTTATATCTAATTACTTCTGTACAGTTTTTGGCATCTAACTCGTCCTGCAATTTTCAAGCTATTTCAGCCATTCAG
>JAOXNZ010000166.1:4506256-4518056 GCA_028566095.1 Kryptolebias brasiliensis
ACACACCCTCACTGTGTATGTGTGTAGGTGTTGACTGTATTTAAAGCCTTTTTAAAATATAAACTGTTTTGCTCTGATGCAACGATCTGAAAGTTGTAGCTCCTGTCAGCTTACAGGAAGTTGCATCAGGAAGCCTATAGACACCCACCGTGTAACATGTAAGCACCAGGGATGCAGAACACAGTTTGATTTGATCCTAATACATCTTTTTACTTAATTTGAAAATGTTACTGAAGAGGGTTTTGTGAAAGGAGGAGGCTGAGTGGTGGTTTCACCTGCAGAGGGCGCTGCTGTGTAGCAGAAACAGCTTAGTTTGTACTAAATTCATCCTTTTAGGTAACTCATCTTAAAACTGAGTAATTCTTTTATCATTTTTACTATTACTTTACTGGTATTACATCAAGTTTAATAAGCAGCTTATAAAAAGGTATATAAGACACAGGACTGTCATGCTCATTAGCAATTTATAGAGCATTAACTGGAATAGATTTATAGTTATAAACGTTCTGTTTTAGCTCCCGTCTCGGCAAAGCCCATTCCCAAAAAAGGCTATGTCTGCACCAGTTGGTCAGCTGGACAACGAGGCAGCTGCTCATCTTCTGAGAGAAGCTAAATCAAGCACTTAGCTGCTAAATGTGTTTCACTGTGATCTAGACCAGTCGTTCTCAAAGTTTTCACCTTCTGACACATTATATACACGTGTAGCAGCTGCTGCTGCTTCTTTATTTTTCTACTTGGTAATTAAGTGTGCACTGGCGTAAACAAATGCTGATTAAGTGGCCAGTATTGGCTGATGATTTCCATGTTTCCATGTTTAATTGACTTATTAGCAACATTTGTACACTTTAACCAGCAACAGTTGGGGTTGCCATTGTTATTTTGTGGATCAGAAGCTGTAAAGTTTGGGAACCACTGATCTAGACAATAAAAGAAGAAAACCTAAGCTATAAATAAGAGGTTATTAGCTTTTACAGACCTTTTATGTACACACAAATATGCATAAAACATACTGAAAGAAGTTGTAAACCTCTAAAATGAGGCAATTTGCTCTTGTTGTAGTAAAAATGAAACTGAAATGTAATGCATGAATTCATGGGTAGAAGCATTAACCTCCTGATGTCACTTTGTTCCAGTCACAGATGAGTATGGGTGTAGCCACAACCAGGAGTCAGATGTGTCTGAAGAGGCTGTTGGCCGAACCTCAAGATAATTTACCTAAATGTAAACACGCTCGTCTGGATCCACCTCCCCCCTCCAGTGGCTTATCAGCTTACCTCAAGCCAACAAACCCCACCCTCAAATCCAACCAGAGCCAGCCTCCGTCCAGAGTTGGACCATATCTCCTTCATGAAAGCTGTGAGAAGGAGGAGACATATAGGGCTGTACACGCAAGCACACAGGAGCAGTACACCTGCCAGGTAAGAAGAATAATGCTGATATCTAGAATACTTGTACTACAAGAGACCAAATAGTAAATATAATCAAACTGCCTCTTGTCAAGTTTATGCACAAAGACTTTGAAATCACTTGCATTTCTTCTGTGTTGTTATGGTTGCAGGTACTCCCTCTGCGTGGTTACCAGGAACGACTGGCAGCCTACAATCGCATCAGTAAACATGAAAATATCTGCGGACTGCAGGATGTGGTCATCGATCAAGACAAAGTGTACGTCTTCCTACCCACTCATCATGGCGACATGCACGCATATGTGCGCAGCAGGAAGCGCCTGGACGAAGAGGAGGCCGGCCGTCTGTTTGCTCAGATGCTGAATGCCGTGGCTCACTGCCATCACCACGGAGTCATCCTGAGAGACCTGAAGCTCCGACGGTTCGTCTTCACAGACAAATACAGGTGAGACTCAGCAACAGGTACTATAAAAATGACACCAGTAACACTGTATACTACAGCAACAAATAGTTATACAGACTTTTTGGATGCTGTAAAGCTTCAGGTGTGTTCTCACAAACAGATACAGGTGATACTGCTGTTAACACTGTATACTGTTAGAAACAGATGAGTTCTGTACTGTGCTACTGTTATTGGTTCAATTGAGCTTTTTCTAAAAACAGAAAAACAGCATAATGAAATACTGTTACTGCAAAAACGCTATTAGTGATGCTACTGAAAATACTACTGGTACTCCATGTTATGTAGTATCAGTGGTGCATGTGACCTTTCCAAAATAAAAGCCCTAGAGACTTGTGATGCCAGTTATTGCTGGGTAAAGTAGAAACTCATTGCTATAAGCCATTGAAGGAGCTTTATAAACCATTATTAGTTTTAGTTTATTTAGGGCTGCTGTTTTTTTTTTTATCTCATTCTAACAGTTAAAGCTATATTTGCTACTGGCAATCATTTTTAAAGTTAATTTGATTTCTGAAGGTCTGCTCAAGACCCCCCACATGTTGGCCTACAACCCACAGTGGGGTCCCAACCCCAGCTTTGGGAACCAGTATGCTAATACACACCTTCAGTGGAGCAGATTAATACAATCTCCAATAACAATACTTTTACCATAAATTGTAGTACTATTATTTTTTTTTATCAATACTTGAGCTTCAGTGGGAAAAAACAAAAACAAACAAAAAAACAACTTTTTTTTCCCCTCCAGGACTCGTCTAGCCCTGCTTGGCCTGAACGACAGTGTACTCCTTCATGGTAACCTTGATGATGACTTTCTAATGGACAGACATGGCTGTCCTGCCTACGTTGGCCCTGAGCTGCTGACCAACGGGAACAGGTCTTACTCAGGTCGGGCTGCAGACATCTGGAGCTTGGGCGTGTCTCTGTACACCATGCTGATTGGACGATACCCTTTTCAGGACACGCAGCCCGCTGCCCTGTTTGCAAAGATACGCCGCGGGGTGTTCAGTCTGCCCATCTGGCTGTCACCACAGGCAAGGTGTCTGATTGGCTGCATGCTGAGGAAGGAACCTGCTGAGAGACTCAAGGCGTCTGAACTGCTGATGCACCCTTGGCTGACCAATTCCCCTGTGCAACTTCACAACATGTACAAGACACAACACAGCCAAAGCACAACTCAGAATAAACAAGTGAATGACGACCAAGTGGTGCCAACATGGACAGAAAAACACTAACATCTTTACACACATTGTACTTTTTGTGAGAACCTGCACTGCTACACTACCTGGCCAAAAGTAAACAGTCTGATGTTTAATTAGACCAAATTTATCTTTGATTATGACAACCTGAACTGACATTTCGGTCAGTTTATTCAATGTGACATTTATTTCCACCCAGATTTGTATTCAGTTTTCCACAAGAATTCTTGCATTGATGGAAAAGGTGAACCACAGCATCGTCATGGTGCGTTACAAAAATGTAAAGGTCCTGATCTGTGGTGGCTAATCCATGTGTGAGAAAAAAATCTCATTGTCGCTAAACTCTTCGACAATTAGAACCCAATGAATCCTGAGCTGGGCAGTTTTTAACCTTGTTTTAATTGTTTCAGCAACAACCACAAGTTCTGTTAGCCTGATGCAGACCAATGATTTGACCCTTCTGAAATACAGTAACATCTTCCACTGTGGTAATAGAATAAACAAAAAGCTTTTTACCAACTGAAACTTAGCAATTGTAGCAGTATTTTCCAATGGGACACTTTTACCCATTTTACCATTTAAACGTTGACTATTTTTTGTCCAGGCAGTGTATACTCAGAGTTATGAACCAAACACCAAGCCTAAAACATTTCTCTAAAAAGGCTCAAAAACAAACTTACAAAAATCTTTTTGTTCTCTCAAATGTACTCTTACATGAAGTGATAAACACTACCAAGTGTATAATCCTGGATTACTTGAACCTCAAGTGCCTTCCTCTTCCAGCTATGTTTCAAGTTTTGGCTCGCCTCTTTCAGACATTGGGGGTCTCAGATAACTTCATCTTGAGATTTTAAACCGCTGTCCCTCTTTCTAAATTATTTATGCTGCATAAGTAATCAATTTTACATATAACTACCACACATACAGGAGTGTTTAGGTGCACCTCATTAACTTTAGTGTAGAAATGTTCAGTAAATTGGCAGCACTCAGAGGAGCATCTTCACGGTAAATTACTTTTCTAACACTTGTTTTATTTATATTTAGATGATCCAGTGATAGTCTTGTGCTAAAGGTTGATTCTCATAAATTCTTTAGTTTTGCTCCTCCTTGATGATTTGTAGAGCCTACAAATCCCCACATTAACATATTTCATAGTCAAATTTAGCATTTGACAAAAAAATTGGACTCAACACAAAGTAACTGGTAAAAATTTAAATAAGTTGGTTTTCACTGATAAATGTTTGTCATTTACTTCCCCTGACAGCTAATGGGTGTTAAAGAATCTGAGTGACTTAAGTTGATAGTTGAGCTTTTAAATATTTTGTGTAGGCAAGTTTGAATTAGCCTCACTTTACCTCTTAGACTGGTGTGTTGAATTTAATGCAAAAAGTTAAAGAAAACCACCTGAATGCACCATTTCATGTAAAAATCAAGACTTTGAAGGAGGCGCCGGCTGAACTGGGCACACATTGTTTAACTCAAGTGTTTACATTTTTAGATCTTTGCTTTGCAGCATTTAGAGAACATTTTCCTTTTGGAAAGTCACCAGCAGAGGACATCATTTAAAATATACTGAATTATTAATTACTGAAGTTTTACAGATCATTAACAATGATCTGATAATCCAGTTTGTAAACCTTAAATTAAAAGAGAGCAATGGTGTTTATTTTTTCAAACATTAATTTTTGTATCGCAACTGATCAATAATTTCCCCAATACTGTTATTTTTGTGGCATACTTAAAAGGTTACTTTAAGATTGGTGTGACATATAATATGCTTAAATATTAACCAAACAAAGAAAGATGAGGAATGAAGTTTTGTTTCTGTCATATTTCATAAACTTTAGTCCAATTTTGGGACAATTTTTTAAGCCTAAAGTGCAGTTCCATGATTCTCTGACCAAACTGGACCCATATTGATTTGTAATAAAGAAATGGTGATTTGGATTTTGAAATACCTCTACTAAAGTTATTCTTTATTCATCTTTTGTTACCTTTGACTGAGGCTTCATAATCACACTTGGAGCTTGCCGGCAAGACGTTTTCTCTTGTTTATTTCTATTCAGACTTCAGATTTGACAGGGTGATAAAGGCATTTGAAAAGTGTTCTGAATACTGACAACCTCAATGTTTTCACCTTTATGTTTGTTTAATCCATTATAAAGCAGAATGATTCATTTTTACTGTCCTTCACTTTGGTCAGACGTCTTCTCTCAAACATTCACATCAGATAAATGTGTTAGCAGACAGCCTTCGTTCTGTCCTCATCTCAGTAAGAAATATCCGATCAGCAGTTTATAAACCGTTCTTCATGTTTGTTCAAGAGTCTCTGATGGACTTGACAGTAGCAGCCAGTTATGAGCCAGCATCAGTGTCCATGTCCTCAGTGTCATCGCTCTCCGAGCGGCAGATTTCCTCCAAGGCCAGCTCTGATGAATGTAAGAACAATCCAGGTCAGATATGAAGTGGAAAAAATCAGTACATCTATGAAATACGATTATTTTAAAAGAACTAATCTTGTTTTTGTCAGTGTTATCACACTGGAGTGGTGCTTAGAGTTTACAAATATTAAATCCATATAAATCAGTTATTCTGTAACTGTATAATGGTTAGGAATGCAGGTTTGGAGAAGCTTGGTTGAAATTGTGACAGTTAAATCTCTCTGAAACTCAAACCCCCTTACAACAAATGTATCTACTGCTGCTTGGGTGGACCTCCAACCTCCTGATAATTTTTTCTGTAAAGATCTAAGAGTAATTGTTTTGTGTGCCTGTGTATGTGAGCATACCTTCACTCTCACTCAGCTCAGGGATCTTCCTGAGTGTTTCCCGTACAGCAGGGATCATCTGGTCGTACATGTGCAGTAGCGGCCTGCAGCTTTCTGAAAAGTTGCCATGATGCAGCAGCAGCCAGTGCAGCAGCAGCAGACACTCTCTGAGCAGAGATGCAGCCTGGCTGCTCCACCACGGCGAGCACAAGCTGGAATACTGCTGCAAGGCCACACCTGATAGAGAAAAAAAACACAAATTTAGTTTGAAAAAAAAAAAAAAAGAATTTTAAAGCCAAACTATTATTTTACTGGAACAGAATTGCCACCTTTTAGTATAAAGCTCACCTGCTGACTCTGTTAGCTCCTGAGAACCACGGAGATCCAACCACTGACGATGCAAAATGATCACAGCTGTCTGAACCAGCTGTGAAAGAAAGAGAGCTATTTACTGTATAGTGATAGAAAATGGTTTTTCTTTATGAGAAACAGAGCACAGGGAGAAGTAGTTTTACCTCAGTGTAACACTGACAGGTGTTCTGCACGTTGTTCATCCAGCTGCCTGCGCTCTGAGTCAGTCTGTTCAACAAACGCACCACCTGAGGAGCGAAGATTAAGGCAAACATTAAATGCAAACCTCATCTGTAAATGTGTGGCAATCACCCACATGGTAATTTCAGTCTAATGTACACAATCTCAGCAATAATTTGATCAAAAAGGAAAGAAATATATTCAACTGGAAAAAACAAACAAACAACATACTGTTTTTATTTATTTTTTTAAATTAGGTTTGATTATTTGAGTTAGGTTCATCCCTTCTCTTTATGACTGACTGAGACCACCTTCATGCTGATGCAATTAAAGCCAGTCTGTAACACAGTCTGTGTTGTGACAGAGTTGATATAAGAGCTGTGTGACAATCCATGAAACATGAAAAGTGCCACAGAGTAAAAGTCCAGAATACAATTTTTGTTTAAACTGTTACAAAGATTTGAAAACTATTTCAGTATTAAAAATGTTGCTCTTGCCCTTGTCTAATGAGGCTTAGACAGTGTGAAAAAAAACAACCTAATTTTCTGATTTAATATTGTGTCTCTTGCAGATGGAACATTAATGACTTATAATTTACCAACAACCTGCTGTTATTCACATGCTCACAGATGTTACCTGCAGATCCAGCAGAATCAAGTCCACAGGAGTTGGTTGGTTGTTTGGTCGACTTCTGATCAACTGGAACAACTTCAAGAAAACACACGGATCTAAAGAAAAAAAAAGATTTAGTATTCTTAAGATAAGATCAAATAAGTAAGCAGATAAATAACCTGCTACAAACACTATGTGGTGGATGTGTATGATACCACGTTACAGAAAAGTTAGGGAGCAGAGTCTCACCGTGCTGAGAGCAGAGCTGCTCGGCCAGTTTCTGATGGTCAGACATTGCTGTGAAAATGGACACACACTCTGAAACTGCCTGCACTGAAATGTCTGATGATAAACACAAAAACACCACCTGCAACACACACTGCAACCTGAGAAAAGAAATGTTTGTGACAAAACAGGTTTAATAAATAAATTGTAATATTATTGCTGTTACAAGTTCATAAAAATGGAAGCACATAATATTAAAGCTTAAAAGTCTTTATCAAAGCCCTTAAAATGTTAAACATCTGCACTGAGACTCCATCTGTCTGATAGAATCTGAAGTGAGTGTACCTGTCAGAATGTGTGTGTGGTGTCCTTCTTATGAGGACACACAGTGTCTTCAACGCATTCAGGATGAGCTCCTCCTTCTGTGAGCTGTTACCACAGAGCCGTGTGTCACACAACTGCAGCAGTGACTGAAGCAAGGCATTCTGGGAGCAGAGACCCATGTGTGCAGCAGGCTGGTTAGTCTACAACCAGAGGTTGAACAAAATAAGAATAAAATATTAAAATAAACATATATGATGTGTAGTTTCACGTCTTATAGTTTATATGATTTCTGCATTAATAGAAAGATATTAAAATAAAATTAACAATGTTTCTTTATGTACCTTGTCTGTAGACTGATTCTCCTTTAACAACACAGCCATCACCACCTGAGGAGAACAAATATTGACATTAAAAATTCAAAAAGTTGTCACATAAAAATACTTTAAATGTGCGCAAACACTTGAACAGGAAAAATACTTTTATATGTGTGTTTTCTCATTGCATGTGTCTTTGTTGTAATCACCTCATCACTGTGGGCCAGAAGGAAATAAAGGAGCCTCAGTGCTGTTAAACCAGTGTCCTCCACGCTGAAACCAGCCACCTCCAGTCTCTCCTTCCCAGGAGAGCCAAAAACTGTTTGGCCTGATGGGAGTGAGGTGGGAGCTGTAGAGTCTGACCCTCTGCTGCCAGTGGAGGAAGATCGGAGTGAGTCCAGAACTCGACAAAGCTGAGACAGGTGAAGGTCCAACAGAGGGAGGAGGAGAATGGTTCCAGAACACGACCTGCACACAAAGAGCTACTCTTTTATTTTGTTCTCAGATAAATGTTGGTCTGCATAATTAATCACATAATGGTTCTCATAATTAAATCACATACAAACGTCTTTTGCACATTAAAAAAAAAAAATAATTATGGAAGTGCCCTACCAAATCCAAAACAACTAATTTTTTTTAACATGAGCATTTACTCATGGTCCATTTTCAGAAACTGCAAACTTGAAAAAACCACCAACAGTGACCAATCATCACATATTTAACAAAGGTTTATTGTCTTGACTCAGTCCTACTGTTACTACATAAAACCACAAGAGGACTCTGTTGCCCACAAAAATGTAGTTGTGTAATTGTGGATCTGAATTCTTCAGTTTGTATAAACATATGAGGAGAGGTGTGAGTCAGTGGATCTACCTGTTATTTCTGCTGCTGCCTGCAGTTGTTGTTTGGCTCTGACTCAGCATGTTGAGTCCGGTTGCAGCCAGGCTCTGGACCAGACTCAGGGCTGCTCTGGGGTCTCCAACAGGACTGGCTCCATCAAGAGGATCAGAGTGTAGATGAGGGCCAGTAGACAGCCGACTGAACACAAAGTGGCATCAAAAAAACAACACATCAGTTAGACTAACATGTTCAGGCCAGCCACGGGAAGTTCTAATTACTGTAAGATAATAACTGTTGCTGAAAACGTGATTATTTGTATTTTGTTGAAAATTCTGTTTCCAATGAGAAAACAGGGAGTTAGCAAGGTTCTCCCTCTGAGGGGTTTTCTCTGGGTACTCCCATTTCCTCCCACAGTCCAAAAACCAACATATTAGGTTAATTGGTAACTCTAAATTGTCACTAGAAGTGAATGAGAGTGTCAATGGTTGTCTGGCTCTGTGTGTGATTGGTGATGCCTTTTGCTGTTTTGGTCAAATCTTGCAATGATGTAATGTGCGATCTTATGTGATGTTGCAAGAGATATAAATGAAGTATAGACATTTTTGTCTTTGCTCAGGTCTATTAGCTGTGGTGGCCATCTTAAATGGGGTTGTCCTCAAAAGTTAATGTTGTAGATGTTCATATTATGACTATGAGATAGTTTTCTAACAGTACAAACACACACACACACTTTTGAAAAAACAATATTGCTTTTGCTGGTGGGCGATAATCAATCAAACCATAACCCTATTAAAGAGTTTATTTCAGTTTTGGTGGATTTAGTGACACCATGTGTTTGGATAGGATGTTGTAGGATGTATAGACATACATGCAGATCTGCTCTAAAGTCAGTGAGAAAACTGGCAGCACTTTACAACACTTCAATTTAGGTTTATTTTGAAATGCCAAATCTTTAACTCTGCCTGTATCTCTCAGAATTTATGCTGCCCAGGCTACTCTGTAACTTCTACAGATCTGTAAGGCAAATATTTGTTAGTTCAGGCTGTCACTGTTGCAGTGAAAAATGTTTACCTGTAAGTAGTCACACTCATAGACAGCAGGTGAGAAAGGCCAAGGTTGGAAGGAGATAGTGGCTGCTGCAACAACAAGACAAGAAGACCACCACCTAGAGGACATAAAAAGAGAAAACGAAAGAAAGTAGAAAGAAATTTAATTTCTTAGATGATTGCTATTACATTATAAACAGTTTCTTTAGTCTAACTCTATATTTCAACTTTTGGACTGTAATACAATCACAACAAACTGGATGAAAATATTTGGTTGTACAACTACAGACTGTCCTTTGAGTCCTCAAACACAAATATAATAATCCCTGTTGGTTTACAAAGCATAAGTTCCATATCACACGCTCTACTGTCAGCAGAACTGCATAAGTCAGTTATTAGGTACAAGTTAATTATCAGTCATTGACGAACTTCTGTGCTGCAGGTGTGGCGGCCTGACAGACAGGAAGGGGTCTGAACGAGACACTTCCTGTCCGTCACCAGATCTGCTGCTCGATGCTCCTCTGTCAGCTGAAAAACACAAATACATATGTAGAGTCTTACTTAGCAGAGATTAAGTGAAAGTGTCAAACATCTGTCTCAGCAGCAGCCGCCATCTTCATGACATCATTCTGTGACCCACCATCACTGCGTGCCTTCAGTGGGGTTTTCATTAGTGTTGTTCTGGATGATATCTGGGCTCCAAATGCCTCCTTGGTGATGAAATCATTTCCTACTGGAGAGGAAGAACTGCCACTCCCATGATGCACCTGAGCTAAAGCGCTGAGCACTTTAGGACTAAACAGACAGAAAGCCAAGTTCAGTAAAGAAAGGATAAAAAAACATAATTAAAGACAAAAACGCATTTTCACTTCTTAAGTCACCAAATACCCACAACTTATAGTTGTTTCACTAATCCTGCCAGGTTTTATCAGTTTGCTGAGTTCAAAATAAGATCTAAGATAAGCTGATGTGACACTTGATTATGTCCAGCTAAAATCCAGATAATCCGTTTATCATAGAACAAACCAACCAAGGAAAAGGTGAGGTTTAAACAACATGAAACAAACAAACATGCTGTTATTCTTGAAAGGGTTAACAGACCTTTTTCTAGCCACTGGAGAGGGCATCTTGGTTTTGTCTGAACTGAGAAGTTTGGTCTTCATATCATTGATTTCTGCTTCTTTAAACTGCAGCTCAGACTGCAGAGACTGAACCTACAAGCAGAAAACATGTCAGAGTTACTGCGAAGGATTTTCAGCTCTGTATGTGTTCGCTCCATCATCACCTTCCTGTTGAGCTCCTTCTCCCTCTCGCTCTGCTCCATCTGCCTTTGAGTCTGCAGCAGAATCTGGTTTTGTCTCTGAGTCTCCTTCTCCTGCTGAGCTGCTTTCAAAGAGTCCCTGAGGACCCGAATCTCCCCGCTCTTCAACAGAATCTCTTCTTCAACTTCCTTCAGCTAATTACACACACGACACACTCAGGCAAACTCAACAATATGGACAGCAAAAGATAAAACGTCCTTATTCTTAAATTGTTTAAGTAATTGACCACATAGCCTTTCACAGGGCAATAAACTCCAAACAACTTTTACTTTTGGAAGTTTTAGCCTCTTTGGTATGTTCTTTCTTAAAACAATCATGACGCTGATCTGATTTCATAAATCTAATTAGGTTTCACAATGTTTTAATAGTCTGTGAACTTTGCAAATATGTAAACTCAAATCATTGTTTCACACAAAGATAATTTGTAAACGTTGGAAAATAAGATTTTTAAATATCATGAAAGCAACCTGAGAGGAACTAGAGACAAACACTGTTGAATGTGGGCTAGTCCGAATTATTGCAACAGACAAACTTGAAGGTAAACATAAAATTTATATTAAAAAAAAATATTTTTTTTTATGGCAACACCTACTTCCTTGAAACCTTAGTTGCTGATGTTTTACTGTTGGAGATTCTGTGGTTGTGTGGAGAACTCACCTTTCTCTTCAGCTCTGCATGCTGGGCTTCCAGGAGTCTGTAAGAGTCTTCTCTGTCTGACCCAAACGGCTGCTGCATGTTACCTGAACACAAAAACTGT
>JAOXNZ010000166.1:4530898-4543318 GCA_028566095.1 Kryptolebias brasiliensis
CTAGATCTCGATCAGGACTGCAGTCCCCCATTTGGGGACTTTTAACAATAGACAGTTCCACATGCTATGTACTGGTTGGCTTTTAAAACCTTTTTAGATTTGCTGAATGCAGAAAAATTCAAAGCACTGAAACCTATTTTTTTTAACAAGTTATCCTAATTTTTCAAATGCATCGCTTACATGTAATCTGAATATACCTGAGTTTCTTCCAACATATAAAGCAACTAAATAAACTCAGAATGTGGCAGAGATTTTGCTACTAAACCCAGGATTTGACAGGTTTATTTCCACTTTAGTTGACATTCAGTTTATAGTGAAGAAAGTCCTGGTTTGAGGTTTTGTGGGAATAAGTGTGTCTGTTCTTGTAGACCGATGATGAGGACTTCATACTGGAGAAACCACTGGGTTTCATGCCTCTTCACCATGAGCTGGACAGTGGTCTGGGCTGGACTGATGGCTCCCTTCATCAGGGTGACCTGTCAGGGCTGGAGACAGAAGAAGGAGGCCTGGAAGACTGTCATCCACATGGGAACCTCGCCGCTGCAGGGTGTGGGGGTTTTGGAGGTGGCGGCTCTCCTTCCTCAGAGTCCTTCATCTCCTCGGAGCTCAGCGACTCTGGCTTCTACAGCGTGAGCACCGGGGAGTTCAGGCACTTCCAGAGGCTGCTGGAGAAGCGAATGCGTCTGTACAATGCAAGGATGCAACATCAGGGTGAACCATGTGAGAGACGAGAGAGGCGGGACAGCTGCCCCAAGAGCCACCGGGAGCTGCTGGAGGCCATACCTGAGGCGCTGACAGTGCAGCCCCAGTGTCAGCACCTGCAGCATGGCATGGAGGAAGGATCTGGACCCATCATGGATGTCCCACCTCGTGGACTTTTCAGGTAATTACAGGAATATACTAAGTGGGGCTTGTTTTAAAGGGACTAAGCATGACAGCTTAGTGGTTAGCACTGTTGCCTCACAGCAAGATGGTCCTGGGTTCAATCCCCTGTGTGGAGTTTGCATGTTCTCCTCGTGTTTGCGTGGGTTTTCTCCGGGCATTCCGGTTTCCTCCCACAGTCTAAAAACAGGCATGTTAGGCTGCCTTCAGGCCCAGGCCTCCATTGAAAAAGAGATCTAAGATCTCAATGGCATTTGCCTGGTGATATAAAGGTTAATAAAATTAAACTGGTCTTAATTACATTCTCACTAACTGTTACTGCTTGTTGTTAAATTGTTAATTATGCAAAAGATAAAAACAAACTACATGGAAGCCACGAGTTTACAGAAAAACAATGGGGCAAAAATAAAGATGTCTCAATATGGATTTCTCCAAAATAACAGAAAATAATAAAAAGCTTTTTTTGTCACTTTGATTGCAATGCAGAAAGAACAAACAAAATGAAATACTGTTTTTGCCATGGAAAAGAAAAGTGTTTAACAGTGAAAATGGCCTTAAAAATAAAATGAGATGTTTTATGTGTAAACTTAAACTTTTTATCTATTATTTCACACACGTATGTCCTTTTTTACCCAGGCCAAAACATTTTTTTAAATAAAGGTAGAATAATTAGAAACATGACAAAATTATTTAAAACTTGTTTGAAAACATCATAAGAAAAGAAAAATGTTTGAACCAAACTTGGTTCAAAGTGGTTTATTGTTTAAACCACTTTAGGTTAGAAGTTTTTTAAAACCATTTGTGAGCCAGTTTTTTAGTCTTTAGGTGTTACAGTTATGTTTTATCTGCTTTGTATTTCAGGCTTCATTTGCTCTTGTTTTCTTGTTTTGTAACAGTCCCTGTTTTTCTCAGTTGGATTGTTTTCTGCTCCCTTCACATCAGATTTTAGTTTCCAAATCATCCCATCTGCCATGACTCATTTATCATTTCCTTCAGTATTTGGGTCCAGATTCTTGTCTTTATTTACAAAATATAGAACATATTGTGTATTTTATTATATCAGGTTTTGCTTCTATTTATTTGGCACTCTCTTATATTTTTTATGTTTCTTGACTTCCTGTCTCACAAGACCCATGATACAATTTTAAATATGTCCACTTATCTGTCTCCAGAGCTTTGTCTTCATTTTGGTCCTTCAAAAGATAAAGTCAAAACAACCTGGTTTAAATCATTTTCATCGCTATTCTAAAATTTTATAAATAATTATGATTTGATCCTTGTTTTAAACTAAAGTAATCTTCCTCAACTAGTTCAGACAAATTTAAAAAAGTTTTCTGCACACAGATAAATATAATAAATCCTAAACGCAGGCCTATTCAATATGTCTGTATAACCACTGCTTGAGTCTTAAACACAAAGAATTTAAACACATTTCAGTGCTGATAATTAACTAAAATATCTTAAATACCTAAAATATCTTTTAAATATATTTTTATATTTCTAGGGTTTCATCAGTCCAGTTCCATAAAGCTGACAGACCCTGTCTGAACCGGCACAGCTCCAGCAGTGGAGCACTCTTCAACCCCTCCCATGCTGCTGTTTCACGAATGACTGCCCCAGTCCTCTCCACCTGCAGCACCCCCTCCAGCCATCGACGACCTCTAGTACCCATGCAGCAGCAGTACCACCATCAGGGCTCGAGCTCGGTCGGAATGCTGAGGAGAAGCCGAACCCTGCACCATCGCCCTCCTCCACAGGAGTACCGCCGCCGGGCTAGCCACCCAGCGTCCCCTTCCTATTGTGCAGCAACTATGCACTACTGTGGAGGTGTCACACCACAAAACGTCTTGCCACCTGGTCTGCCAGAGGAAGGCGAGCTGGAGGCAAATGTGATGGCTTCCCGTCCAGCAGGCATGACTCTATCAACGCAACAACATTCAGCTGCTTTGGGACACATCAGAGGTGCCAACAACAATGAGCGATTCTATGATAACAATGGGCAGATTACTCACAATGACTGGTGGCATTCACAAGAACGAGGCTTGATGCCTGAGCCCATGATGACAGAACGGGAAAGGGAGATGGAAAGGGAACTGGAACAGAAAAGACTAATGCAAAAGGACAGAGAGCTGGAAAGGGAGAGGGAGGCAAAGATTCAGGACGAGAAGGAAAGAGAGAGGCAGCAAGAACTGGAAAGGAGCCGAGCCAGTGAGCAGCAGCCTCTTCTGAGTCATGTCCACCCTCCTCAGGCTGGAGACGTCAATGACACGTGGCCCAAACCAGCCAGCCGTCAATCCCATGGAGGTGGGGGAAGTAGAGGTCTTTACAGCACCCTGGAAGGCCACACAGGGGCTGGAACTGCCACAGGATGTGACAAAGGACAAATGAATGGGAACTCAAGCCCTAATCCCAGTTCTGGTCTGCAGCCAAAACTTAATCCAAGCTACAAACCTAGCGCAACTTCACGGATCACTAGAAGCCAGCTGCTCAGAGACAGGGCATCTCAGCTGGCCGATGAACGCAGTGGGATGAGCACCGACGAAGAGACCAGCACTGACATGCTGCGTGGTCGGTACTGGAGTCGAACAGAGAGGAAAGAACACTTCCTGTTGGCTCGGGAGCAAAAGCAGCAGCAACTGCTGGCCAGAGGTTTGACTGTACGAGACGGAATCAGCAGGGGAGGAGCCTCTATGGCAGATGGAGGTGTACTGGAAAGCAGAGGAGTTGGACCTTTTGCAGAAGGAAGATGCAACATGGTCCTGGAACTAAGTCAAAGGAAGCTGAGTCGTCTGAGGAACAGAAAGCTGTTGGATGACTGGACGACAGTAGAGGAGCTGCTGACTCATGGAACCAGGCTGGACAACCAGGAGGACATGCTGTGTCCAAGCTCCCTGCTAACAGTCACCACTGTTTAACTGCATGGAGATGATGTCTAACTGTAATTCTATTTGCAGGTGTGTGTGTGTGTGTGATTTCAAACAAATGTTTTGTAGAACTACTTGTTCTGTCTTTCTCAGAATTAGGTGAGACGATGGATATCAGCTAAAACAGGCATGCAGTACAGAACAAGCTTGGGAATAATAATGATTCCACTAAAGTTGTTTAGTCTGGTTCAAGAGGCTGTGTCCTCTGAAGAACTAGAAAATGTAAAAATACACATTTTTGTTTTAGCAGGATCTTAATTAGACAACTTTGGAGTCATCAATAGGTTGATATTTTCCTTTCAGAAAGTTCTAAATTAAATGCCCCCCCCCATCATTAATCCTTTTGTTAAGCTACATTAGTCAAGTGCTTTACTTAATACATAAAAAGTTTAACAATGAGAGCTGAAATAATGCCAGTTATCACTCAGCCTACTTGATTAGTTTCATCAAAGCTAATATAAAATAAATCTTTTTTTTTTGCATTTACATAAAGAAAAATTCTAAATGTTTTTATTCCTAAAAGCAGAGCTGGTTATCCTGGAGAAGACGTTGAACTTAACGTGCTAATTTGAAAGAATTCAAAACACACCGCCTCTCTCTGCTGTGCCTCAGTTTTATGAGGTTATAATCATTAAAGGGCGGCATAAAAACTGACTGGTTATACCAATTTGTCTTGTCTGGACACATTCTGTTCTTTAGGGAACAGAAGAAAAAGTTATTTTAATTCAGTTTTCAAAGTCATGCTTTCAGTGAATTCCAGTTCAGTTAACTGTGTGCTTGAAAAGCTGAATAAATTTGTATCTACTCATGGTATATAACACCAAAAATGATGATACACTGTTTGCCATCAATTTTATGTTTTTCCTAGAGCTTTAAGCAAAAAAAGACACAAAATCCTTTTAATGTTCGTGCCTGAAGCACAAACGTAGAGCTGATATCCACTTTACAGCTGTTCTGTGAAAGACGGTGAACAATTACATTTATAAAACTGTTAGATTGATGTTTGAGAGAGAGAACGCCACTGTCATTGCTGTACATCATCTCAAATGATAGCTTTATGTGTGGGTGTGTGTGACCTCTGTACAGCACTCCGGACAAACCGTGTGAGTCAGTGCATGATGCTCGCAATGACAAACAACCAAACAAGTTCAGATGAGCTTGTATGTTTGCACCACGTGTTTCATGCTACATCATTTGCTAAATTTCTTTCCCTGAATATTTAAAAAACAGCTGCAGACATTTAGGATTGGACCTCAAACAGGCCAATGAAGTTTTGAGGAGCAATACTATTCTGGTTAATATACTGTCTGTACAATAATAACAAACCACAAACAACTCTTTTTTTACATCAGCACTACAGGAAACAAAAATAATCGCAGCAACGCAAACACTGACAACAATGAGATAATGCCAAATCCTGAACTTTTTTATTAGTACGTGTTTACAAAAAAAACAAACAAACTGTGGGAGTCTGTGCAGCACAAATTAAACTGTGTTGATCAGTGATGGGGAACAATTTCACATGTAGGTCTGCAAAGGATTTGATTCATTACTTTAACCTGTAAAATCACATGCTGCAATGTTTGAGCTGGATTTTATGCTGCATTTATGTTACATTGTTTGTGCCATAATCGCAAAATGTGCTTTTGATTGCAATACATGTCCCTCTTGTGGAAAAGAATCAAACATCTGAGAGTAAAAGTAGTGTTAAGGTGGTTGCAAAGGCATCACTACTTTCTTTAATCTCAAATTAGAATTGAAAACAAGAAACTGATACAAATGGTTTCCATATTTAAAAGGCTAAACTTAGCTTTACATCCTAATATAATTATTGTGTCTGAATATAGTGTGTCATTCACACTACATTCATGTAGAGGCTGCTTTTTTGATGTTATGACAGGTAATGTTTTGCAGGAAGTTGATGGGATGCAGCTGGCAGCAGAATAGTAATTTACTGCTGTTCAATCAAAATGCAGAACACCGACACTACTCAGTGGCATCTTTATGCATGAAAGTTGCAGAGGATAACACAAAATTTCTTCCTTCTCACCGTTCTTTTAAGAAGATGTGAATGCAGCATAAAAACTTTGTCTACCATGGCTCATATCTCTTCTCTCCTGCCTCTGTATTTTACTCTTGGCAGGATGTTTACAACCTGTCTACGCATAAAACCGTTTATGCATGTTTACTGAAATCTAAAGAGACACGTCGGCTGCGGTAAAACAGCTTCCAAGAAGAGAAGGTATAGGACTCCGGTGAACTTTTCAGTGTCCGTTCGGCCAGGACAGTCAGAGCTCCAGACAGTGTCAGAGACATTCCACTCAATGCTGAGACAGGTCCGCAGTTCAGGAACAAGTGCAATAATACCTCAAGTTAGTTTTAATAAGACGATGACGGTGTCAGGTTCTCAGTGAATGCAGTAATTTGTTTTGAGTCAAACAGATGCACAAAGTGACGAGACACCACAAGTGCACAGGCATCTTGGGATCTACAAAAGCAACAGCAAAGGTTCTGTAGATATTTATACTGATTTCCATGAGAGGGACCTAAGAAGACAACTTTTTGCACATCATTTTTTTATAAAACATTTTCCTTACCCTTGCACCAGGGACTGAGGCCAGTGGAACAACTGTAGATAGAGCAACAGTGTGTCTCGATGTTTTCTTTCTATATCATAGTGATTTATGGAAGAAAAAACAGTTTATTGTGATTGTGTTGGACATATTTCAATATTTTTCTTGTGATGGTTTGAAAATCAGTGTGAACAGTTTTTATGATCTTTAAATCTTTCAAAGTTACTTAAGTCATTGAAAGGCTGGTGAGACTTTGATTTCCTTTTCTCAAAGAGAGGACACAAATTATAAATATTATCGTCTCTCTAAATGGAATTTTAAGGTTGACTTTACTGTTGTTTTGTGTCATTATGACATGTATATATTGATTTTATCACACAGTGTGTCTGAGAATGAAGTTGAAATGATATGATGGTGCCAATTGATGCCTCCAGTGGTTTATCATGTTATTCTGTAGATTTCTAGCTGTGTTATGGAGGCTGTAGATAAACAGCAAAGAGATGAAACTTGTATTATGAGAACATTTAAATCATCACATGTCATCATTCTTGAATTGTAGATCTATTTGTTATAAAATTAGATTAATTATGAGTAGGACGACTGACACTATTATGCTAATTAACTTAACATTTTAGACAAAATTTCTTGTTCTGTTTTCTCAGGTGTTTCAAACCTATCACAGTTTCATGGGTTTGTTGCAGAGATACTGCAGATAATTAGGTTTATGTAAAGGCTGGAAGAAAGGAGGCTTTAAGTTTGAATAAGTAAATTGTATTACAAAAAAGAGAAAGAGAAAAGAGAAACTAATTTCAGTTTTCCAGAATGTGCTTTACAGCAGCAAACAACAAACAAGCAGATGGTTGCTCTGGTGCCAAATTTGGTGTCACCCACTCTGTTTTGTGGCAAAAAATAATCTGTTTCTGAGCTTGTTTTTGTTTTGAAGAAGAGCTCTTTAAGGCAACTTTTTCATTGTGGTCGGATTGTACTAGTATACTTGCAAAGAAGGGAATCCAGACCCCCTAAATTTACAATATGTTATTGAAATCTACCTAATTTAACCTCTTGGAAATTTGGTAGAAGTCTGCAAGTGAACTATAATAGGAACAGTTATTGTTACTTCACATTGACGTCAAGATTTAAAAGCTAAATCGTGTTACTTCCCAGGGCTTGCTGTTGTAAAATTGCTCATCAAATCATTTTTTCATGTGTGTTATGTAATTAACACACAAAAGACTTCTGACAAGCCGCTATTAGTTTAAAGCCTCAAACCCATTTTTTTTAGCATTGATGAGTCAATTAAAATGTAAAGAGATACCAAAAAACGGGTTAAAATACTTGGATGTTATTTAATCCAAATCCATCAGAAATGAAGCAAGATGTCTGGCAGACTTCCTGTAAATGTGAGCAAGATTTTTGTTGATGATGATGCTGCAATGAAGATGACAAGTTCAAATCATGATTATGTCAATTTATGTGGTCTGTTACAAAGGTTGGCCAACAAAATAATGTGGCTTTGCAATTTATACAAGCATGGCAACACTTTCTTTAACATTTATATTATTATCTACTTTTCGCCCTTTTCTATTAAACTGTTATAAATTAAGCTGGCATTATAGGCAGTAAAGAAGTCACAGACAGACAACTGAATCCTTGTAATTTGGAAGGTGAAACATCTGCCAGCTGCTGTTGACTTGTTTAGAAAATTTAGCACTTTCTGAAAAAAAAAGCAGTCAGTCAGGTCTTCCAGCCTTTGTACAAAGTGTCTCACTTTTAACTTGTGTTCATGTTTTAGTTTGACCTGAAGACAGAGAACAAGATGATTACCTGAAATGTCAAATTTTCTTTCTTTTCACTTGAAGCACTCAACGAGAAAAGAAAGAGTCAAACATTCACCATGTTTATTTCCATGTTTTCCTTTTCTCTCTCAGTTGTGATTCAAACAGTCTGAATAATGGATGACAAAGAGAGAATCCCCCCCCCCCACACTCTCTTTGCTTACGTTACACAAGGACACTGATGGCTGAAAATAGCACTGCTGTCCTCATGTGATGTGAAATTAAAAGCACACTGGAGCGGAGATACTTGCTACTTGTTCTACTTCATCTGACAATCCCTCCATCCAGCCTGCGACACCAACTCCATCTGTCTGTGCAAGAGTACTTTTCACCACAGAAAGCTTTTTAAAATATGATGATGTACATGTGATTGTAATAAAGAGATTTTAATTAGCTATGACACTGTGGTTTCTGATTATTTTTATTTGCTGAGGGCAAGATATGAACAGAAAAGATATTCAGAACTAGCTGGAATCAGAAAGTGAAGAATGATTTATTTCATCCATCAGTCTCCTCTTCTCTTATCAGCACAGACTTAACTGAATATCTCCTGCCATTCAATAATATATCTCATTTAAGGGTCATTTCTTTTTTTAACCCATTACATGAATAAGCTTTAGACTATTTTTTCAGCTCCTTTCAAGTTCAGTTTTTCTTTCCAAAAATGCAAATTGAGCACTAAACAATCTAAAGAAACTATTTAATTTGTGTAGAACCTAATAATTTCAACAATAAAATATAATATTTTTAACTTTAACAAGTGAAAACATTGAAGCAGGAAAAAGGAAACAGTCAAAATCTGCTTCATAACACCAACACGAAATGATGAAAAGCAATATTATTATGTATGATCATATTACTGACAAAGGACCACTACCTGGTACCTTTAAAGTCATTTGAACAGGTTTCAATGAGCCTTTTTTCTCCAAATCCTCCACCTGTTCCCCTGAGATCAAACTATTGTCACTACTAAAATGACCACTGAGCATGTGGCAGGCCTGACTTCTACTCTTTTATGTCCTGCGCGGATTGGTTCAAACTGTGGGAAACCTCATCAAAACAAAGACCCACACATTCAAATGGAGATGTGGGACTATAAAAAGGATGAATAAAGCCAACAAAGATCAGTTTCTCTCTACAGAAGCCTCTCTGCAGAAATGACCAACTCTGAAGAACTTCTGCCTCTAAAACACAAGGTTATTATGAGCTTTATGTAATGTTTAAAGCATTATTTAAGACTGTTAATCTGTGTGTAACTTTACACTGGAGAATAAGCTTAATAAGGGCTCTGCAGCTCAGGAAGCCTCAAACAGCAGCCAGACTCCAAGCTGGAGAAAGGAGACATCCTGGAGATGACCGTTTGCTTCCTGACACGACACAGTCCCAGAGAAGACTGCTGAACCACTTCAACAAGCTGCAGTCTGATAAGAACCTGAGAGAGGCTGACTTCTGTCCTCTGAGCTCCACAGTCCAGACCAGCATGAATAAAGAGCAGAGTCTGGTCTGCAGCGCCCTCTAGAGGCCGCGGTAGACACTGAAGGACTGGAAGGAAACCAGACAAACTGAAAAAGATCATATGGGTCAAAGATTACTTGACTGAATTACTTTAAAATCTACTGAGTCTGCTTTTTTTTTTTTTTTTTCATTTTGTTATTAGTTCACAACATGATATTTCCTGAGGAAATGACAACAACAATTTGCTCAAAGACAAATAGAACTGACTTCTGTAAAACACAATGGTTTAACTTTCTGTAGATGCAGGAAATTAAACTCTATTTTTGTATGAAATTATGGATTATTTAGCATTGGTCTCAGATCTGAAAGTTTTTTATTACTTTAATCTTAAAGGAAATCCTTTAAATGTCATGCAGTCTGTAAAGACACTGTTTCTTTATAAGAAAGTTTGCTGACTTCACTTGTTATGAACTTGTCACACTTTGTTAACTTAACATGATCTGTTGTAAGGTCAAATGTTTTTTTGTCCTTGGGTGAAGTTCCAAGTTTTGCACATTTTGAAATATAGTCTATGCAAAAAATTTTTTTCCTTGTTAAACAAAGATTTCAATTCACATTATTTGTGTCTTTTGTAAAGACAATTGTTCATCCAGTCTTTGCCAGTAAAGTGTTTCTCAGACTTGTTTTGATGTTTCATCGTGCGTGACTTTAGTCCATGTTTTTATTTCATAATTCTGACTGAGTTTGTTATTAATAAATACAGTCTGATTAGCTGCTATTGCTATTTTTGTTTTCATGTTGTCTTTTGTTAATATAGAAATATGCTGCAGTACACCAGTAATGGTGTTCTGTCATCCCACACAAACACACTTCCTGGTCTGTTTGGGATTTAAAACAAATCTAGATGAAGGACTGTAGTCTGGAAAATTGTTTTTATTGATCATACAGATTGTTAATAAATTACCTGTTAAGATCACATCAGTTTTATGAACTGACATGCCGAGTCTCTCAACAGGACATTAAACTAAAAATCAAATCCTGCCAGGAGAAGTGTATAATTATCATGTATAATTATTGCTGAAAGGCAAAGGCAGATAATTATGCTTTTGCCAAAGTCTGTGTGTTTGTGTTTGTGTATCTGTCTGTTACCAAAATATCTCATGAACCACTAGATGGATTTTATTGTCTGTTGTCTGTCTCAACTCTGTCTGTTACCAAAATATCTCATGAACCACTAGATGGATTTTATTGTCTGTTGTCTGTCTCAACTCTGTCTGTTACCAAATTTCAGGAAGTAATCATTGGCTGAACATCTACACCTGAATAACTTTTGAAGTCAGTCCATTTTGCTTTGGTCGCCACAGCTAATCACTTTAGGAAACACAAAATGGCTATAAATTAGCCAATTTTACAGATATCAAGCTTAACATTGGTGTGGTAGTGGCTAAGACTCATACCCAACACATACTCCGAGCCTGAAATTTTGTGATATTGAATGAGATTGTGCATTTCTCAACATGATATGATGTTAGTCCAAAACTCCGGGATAAAAGGCAGCAGGTGTTTGCATTCCTTTAAGGGATGCTAAGCCTTTAATTAAAAAAAAATCTGTTTAATGTGTTAGATTGTGATTATTTTAAGGTAGAATGTGTGTAAATTTACAGTGGGTAAATGTTGATGGATTTCAGATTAAAAACAGTACAAAGAAACATTCTCAAAAAGCAGAGAAAACTCACTCTGAATGACCCAGTGGATCTAGCCTGAACACACAAAAATAAAACACAATGAAATAAATATTAGTTTTAAACATCTGTACTTCACTTGCAATTGCTCACAACATGTCAGAGTTATACGAATAATTTTGCAAATTTACCAAGAAACTCAATAAATTGAAAAGAGAAATAAAATCAAATGTAAGGGTCCCATATATTCCAACATAAGCAAGGACATGCCAGGACATGTGTGAGAAAGTTCACAAGAAGAAAGTCAAGGTTCAAGTCAATTTGCATTCTTAACAACTCCAGCAGCTGACATCATTCAGTGGTTTTTGGCACACTTCACAAAACATCTGTCAGAAACTCTCTTTCAAATAAAATTTGAACCATCTGAGAAGGAACTGAAGTTGACTCAATATTTAACATTTTAAAAACTGTAGAAGACGACTGTTTTTTTTTGACAAGTGATCTAAATTCAATTTTATTTTTTAAATGTTACCCTAATCTGTAAATCAGCCAATCACGCTGTTTCCCTCCAGATGGTGGGTGACGTCAGACTCTGTCTCAGTTGGAGCATCTGTCTCACCAGCTCCTTTTAAAGTCCTTTTGTAGGCACTGACCACGTCACTGAAATACTGAGTGTGGGAAACTCCGAGAAACTTTCTACTCACAACAACTAAAACAGAGAACACACCTGTTCCTTCGACAATAAAAGACTTTTCTGAAATTAGATATGGATATCAAAATAACATAGGCTTTTAATAATGTTTCCCAGTGATCTACAGCCGATGAAACTAAAAAAATAGTAGACTCTGAGAACATAATTTACACATTATTGTACACTTGCACAAAGAAATGTATATAAACATTTATTTTTCCATTCCAGATACAAATTCCAGCACAAATCCAGATATAAAGTCATTGTTTTGAATGTAATGATGAGAGTGAGCTAAAAAAAACAGGTAACTTTACACAGCTCCACCTCCTCTTTTTGCTTTCTACATTCTAAAACTGAATAATTGGCCTGTAATTGCTA
>JAOXNZ010000166.1:4606349-4619046 GCA_028566095.1 Kryptolebias brasiliensis
AAAAAAAAGAAAAAATACAAAAATATTAAACCACTTTTATCATGTTATTTATTTGTGTTTCTGCCCTTTAACCAAAAATTAACTGTGCTTGATCCGCTCTATTTGCTTTAATTTATATTAATGCAACACTTTATTTCATCAGTGACCCATTTTTTACATGAGCTTATTAAACTTTTATTTTGTCATACTCTTATCTTTTCATTTTCATCTTTAATGGTCCCCCCCCCCAACATGACGATTGGGATGTGTTCCCACATTCTGTTGTAAAATGGTGCAGTTTTTGCCTGTTAAAGAAATGAGCACCATGTGCTATAAATGCCTTTCAGAATAAATCTTCCTGAGGAGTGAAACAGCCTTTATAGTTTTATTACCAGCCCTGCACACAGTGGGTGAAGAAGCACAGCAGAGACTCAGAGGAGAGGAGAATAATGAAGAGCGAGCGTGAGCCTGGTAGTTTGATGAGTGCAGATGATGAATGACTGTGGGGAGGGAAGTACAGCACGAGCTCGGTCATTTGTTACTCTGCTGTCACAAATGTATTTTTAATGAATCTGCACCTCTGACTTCTCTGCAGAGTACGGCTGTTCCTTAAGGCCAATGTGACCCCAATATTTCCTGAGAAGTGGCGGCTCTGAACAAACCCACTTTAGCACAATGTAAATAACCTTCTTCTTCTGTTTGCTGAGGCCATCAGTCTCTCTCCTCATTATTATCCGTACCTGTGCCGAGAATAGAGGCCACCCTTATTTCTGAGTTGTGAGGACGTTTCACCTTGAATTACTGTTATGTGCTGAGTTGTGGGTTTTGAGTCAGAATAAAACAATATTAAAAAAAAACTTCAAACATTTTTACTCTGCAAATCTATCTGCTAAATTTATTTAAAATTTCAATTTTTTCTAATGAACCAAGGCTACTCCTCCAGATGACCCTGTGTTTGCTGCAGAAAGTAAATACCTTCATGCATCACCTGCTGTAGAGGAGATATGTTGTGCATATAAAGAGGAAAAGGGGGAGAAATGAAGAGTGCCGGTTAGTTTGCTGCCGCTCTCTAGCAGGGCAAACACTTTAAAGGCAACAGAAGAATGGTAAAATAAATTGCACCTTCCTTCAATTTTTTTTAAATTTACATTTCACGACAAAATCTGGACCTTTCCAAGTCTGATATGTAGTTAAAGCCAACCTCAGAAGAGCAACAACACATGAAATATTTCACTAGATCAATATTTACTTGATAAAAACTAGAAAGAAATATGGAAACAAATGATATATAATCATTAATTATAATAAATGTTGGTACAATCTAATTGCTTTTTGCTTTTAGAGTAAAAAAAGAGCAAGACAAAAAAGATTACACTTCCCACAGTATTATGATGTCTTCACCAGCAGGGATGTAAAAGAAGACTATCATGTTTAAAAATGAGTGGTAAATCAAGATTAAGGCAAATCCATTATTATTCACACAGAGTGGCAAACCCTTTACTCTCATTTGTGCATGTAGAAGTAAGAAGTGCAGGTAAAACAGTAACCAGAGATAAGATCCTACTTTATTTTAACAGACAGTGATGCATGAGACGATCCATTTGACAGGTGACCTCTGACAACACTACAACTGACACAGACGTCATTCCATTTTCTGTGTTCCACATGTGCTCTCAAACTGGTTCAACAACCTTCTGTGGGCTGTCAGGCTCCAACCCCCCAACCTCCACCCCAAAAAAGGGATTTATTCAAAGAATAGATAGTGCAAAAAGCAGTTTCACACAAATACGTGATGTTTTGCCTCTCAGTGGTGTTATATTTTCAACAGCTAAAACATAAAAGGATCAAAACGTAAGTGGTCAGATACTGTAATTTTCACTCTGCGCTCTCATTAAGGCTGTCCCCCACTCTTAAATAACACTAAAGCAACAAGGAGCTTGCCAGTGTCCTGCTCTGACAGCTGTGAGTCTACGGCCTTCGTGTTCATCCAGTTAGTGTCAATCCAAGAGCTCACCTTAGAAGCTGCTGACAGCTCCCTGCTGCTGAGAAAATGTCATGTACTGTACTATTTATGGGCAGCTGAGGAAATCACACACCATCCTGGGCTTGTTATGGCTGATTTAAGGCATGTTGTTCCACTGAACCAGGGAGGGGGTTCAGAAATCAAATGACAGTGTTTATGAAGGAACGTCACTGTTACTGGACGCCTCCGAGGGCCCCCTCTGTCTGCCTGCTCGACTGCTCTTGACAGAAATCTCCACGGCTTCCAGCATCATCGGCCGGCTGTTCTTGCTTTTGTCTTGGTCTGTGACACAACTCTGGTTGTCACTGTCAACATAACAAAACCCAACAATATTCACTTCTAATCCAAACATGCAATCAGTTCTAATCAAAAAATGTAAAGCTGTGATCCTTAACTATGCTAAAACTTTGCTAGTTTGCACCTTTTGTTTTCTATTTCTGTTATTTCTGTCACAGACATATGGACCTGTTTGCAACAATGATTTAAGATTTAAAACTAAACAGCAAACAATAAATTTAAATACTTGAAAAGCCACGAAAAGACTTTTTACATGAATATAAAACAAAATCCTCCTATGACATGTCAAACCTAAAGAAATCTTTTGAAATTGGGGATTTTTTGTTTTGTTTTGTGAAGAGGAAGAACAAACACCTGTCTTGGATTTCCTTCGACGCCACTGAGCTGTCTTCATAGATTTTCAACATTGTTTCAGTGCGGTCATCAAGGCGCTCCTTAGGCTCCTGAAACCTAAATAATCAAAAAAACATGAACATAAAATGTGATTATCTGTAAGTAACATGAATTTTAGTTTACTAGTGAATATTTTTTTACTTTTGCATTAAATAAGCCTACAAAGTAGAGGACATACTTTTTTTAGGGGACAGATAAAAATAGAAATAATTTCTTTTAATTTTATGTTCTAGGACATTGTTCAGTTTCAGTAATCACTGGCAGGTGTCACTAAAACAGCCGTAATGACTGAAATAGAAACTAAAACACCAAAAAAGCCTATTTTTTTTTAAAGAACTGGGCAGCTGAGATGTTGCAAACAAACAAACAAACATTATGAAGGATTGTTGCCAAGACAGAAAAATAATGTGAAATTCAAATGAAAATTTTGGAAATAGAATAATGTTCAAATCTTTTTCCTGCAATTAACTGCATTATTTCAGTCTTTTTCTCTTTATTTTTTCCCGTCGCCAAAAGGCAAAGATGGAGGATGTTTTTACCCATATGTGTTTTGTGTACCTGTCTGTCACCAAAATATCTCATAAACCACTGGACAAATATTAAGAAAACTTGCAGAAAGCACTCATTAGATGAACAACTACAACTTATTAACTTTGAAGTCAGCCTGATTCAAGATGGCTGCCACAGCCAACTAACTTTAAAACATACAAAAATGGCTGTGACTCAGTCAATTTTACAGATATCAAACTAAAATTTGTTGTAGTTGTAGATGAGAGTTATTCACAACACAAACTCTGAAATAAACAGATTTAACAGAAACTACTTTGCTGCAGCTATTCAGCTCACTTTTGTTTCTACATTTTTAGAGTATGAAATATCTAAAAAATCATTAAAAAAAACTTTCTAGGACTAATTTTTGTTGTTCCATCTGTCCCAGTATTACACATACTCTTTTGTGCTTCATGATAGCTAATTTAAAACCATGCAGTACAGCTGCAGATGGACCAGCTGGTGGGAACAGTTTGGGATTACCACACCTGGGCTCAAGCCTCTCTTTGACTTTGGCAATAGACAGGATGTAGGGGCTGATCTGTCTTGCGATGGTGGTTAGATAAGAGTTCTCCTGCTTCAGCTGCATCAGGTCATGAAGTTGGGCTACAGTCAGTGAACAAAGAAAATATTACCAAAAAAAAGGGACAAATGTGGATTTGTGTTATTAAGAGTTGAGGACAAACCTTCATAAATCTCCTGCTCATTAGTAACCCTCTGAAAAGTCTCATCCCAGATCTGTAAACAAAATGTGTTCAGTGAGCTAATTTAGTGCTTATCTACTAAATCCACTGAAATCTGCCATAGATGGACAATAACTCACTTAAATTATGCATGATGTAGGTTGCTCATTTAAACTAAGCTAAAGGTCAGAAATGATCATACACACCTCTTCAAAAATGACTCTCATGGTTTCCACAGTGGAGTACTGAGCAGCTATCTGATTATCGATGTGCAGAGACCTGTCCAGGATCTCCTCCATTTTGTCTGTGTTGATGATGGAGTGGTGTTTGGTCAGATCTCTGTGCAGCTCCTGGACCTGGTCTTTTAAATTCTGAATTTCTGTCTGGAGAGTCTAAAAGCACACAAAGACACAAACATGACATTTCCTTAAAGATGATGTGGGTTCTGCTGAGGCAAAAAAATCCGAGTTGCTACAGGAGGTTTCTGTTTTTACAAGCTGTCTTACTAAAAAGCAGACAGATGACTTTTCCCCTAGAGTATTCCTGTTATTCAGTACAGCATGTGTCTACATATTACTATAGCTTTAAACAAGAAAAATAAAATCTCAAGGAATCAAAGATCTGTTTTTATTAGTGTAATCTGGTCAAGGCAGAAGTTAATATTATAGTATTTTCTTGTGAAAAAGGCACTAACTCAAACCCAAAGGTCATCACAGTAACAGAAAACACCTGAGTGTGAAACCAAACATTTGGATAATTATGAAATTCAGTTTATTACATGAAACTACTTTATGACATGATAAACGAAAAACCCTAAGAAAGTTTCAAAACATTTTCTTTGGCCAATCAGAAATAATCAGATGAAAGCAGGTAATACTACAATGTTTTAGGTATAAATCAACAAGCAAACGTTTCACACAAAAGAAAAAGGAAATACGGACAACAATAGTGAGGAAATTAGCAAAACTGTGAAGTTAGTGTTAATAAAATTGGTTGATATGTGTCATAATGTAAGTTTTATGGTACATTGTCACAATGTAAAGCTTTTTGGTAACCCAAAGATGAATAAATGATTTTCTAATTCTACAGGATGTTTTACTTTTGATTCTCATAAATAATATTATTTAATAGTTAGCATCATATTTTTGTTTGCTTGTTTAACTGGTTTCCCTTTCTGATCACCGCTCACTCACCCTGTAGGTGTTCTCATAGTTGCGGCAGTGTTCGGTGAAGGGTGTTTCCCTGCCCTCTGCCAGCAGGACCTTAGTGCAGATGTTCCTGTGAGACGGGGGTCTTCGCCCAAACACAGAGCCCTGAGGCATCTCACTGAGAGACGGGGAGCGGCAAATTAACGACAGAGGGGACTGGAGCCTGCAGAGAGCAGAAGATATTCATGACTCTTCTCTCATTTAGGAAATATTTATGTAATGTCTGTCATTCTGCTTTGTGATTTCCTTCTTTATAGTTTATTTTGTTACTCTGATACTTCCACCTAAATATCTTCTCCTTGATGCTACATTTGTCTGATTCCACAATATCTGTTTACCTACACACACACAGCCAGCCTAATGTAGTTCAATCATGTGACTCAAGCCTCGACTTGGTTTTTGGGAGTTTCAGCCGAGGGATATGTTTACATTGACTGTGGACCTGCAGTTCAGAATTGCATATCAATAGATCTGGATAACTACTAAAATCTTTCAAGCTGCATCATTTCATATAGTTCAGGATAACATTTTTATGTTTTCTTTTATAGTTTCCCATGACTACCTTTTAATAAAACAATCTATTCCCTTTTTGTCATAGACATTAAAGCTAATTTAGAGTGTGACACAGTTTCCATCAATATTAAAAACTGCTTTGTCAGAATTTTAATATTCTGGCGTAACACCTACTCAGAGTTTCAGTGTAAGTTTGGTGAATTAATACTGACCAAATAAAATAGCTAAATAAACTTAGATTTTGGGGAAAACTGTCCTGGCTTAACAGCAAGTTATAGCTGCCAAAAGGCATCTCTTTACTGGCTGAGATGTGACTTCATGCATTTCACATTTTTAAACAATTGTTGCCCTCTGAGCATCCAGACAGTGTCAGTGTGGTAAAGAATCAGTTGCAAAAAGGAACTTGTTTGCATCACTTAACTAGTTTTCTGTTCTGTAAAATCATGATAAAAATATATCCAGCTAGTTTTCCATAAGCCTGGTTTGCATCCTGCATCAGAAACTGTAGGAAGCATCCCTTCAGACACCAACTGTATAGATATGCTACATAAAATGTTGCTGGATTTGATATCAAATTATCATACGCTAAAAAAATGATTTGCTTTTCTACTTATAAAGTATAAATCAAAATGTTGTCAAGCATCACTGTCATCCTACAATCTTCATGGCCGTTATGGAAATTTATTAAAAAGTGCTGATAGTTAAGAAGATTTATTACATCCAGCTTAAATTTACTGCTGTCACTTCTCCTAGCCATCAAAACTGCAATCTCCAAATTGTAATAAAATAATCATACAGTTACCTGGTATCTGACAAGTTCTTATTTCTCCTGTTTCCTGTCCAGAGTTAAAGCGGCAGCGGACCTGTCTAAAACATAAATCCTTCTCACTCCATCATACAAGTCATTGTCTGCACGCCCAACGCCCAGCCTCTGTCCTCACAGCAGTGATGCCAATTAAAGACTTTTCCTGTGTCCTAAAACAGTGACATCAATGGGCCGGAACAAAACAGTCCAGCCTCTGTCGTGTGCCAACTTCCAGCAGAATCCAAGAGAGTTCTGTGAAGTTCTGATAAAAATAGTGCCAGCCGGCCAGACACCGGACTCTGCCCACCTTGTGTCTTGCACTGGCAGGGCGTTAAAACACGTTGGAAAGAAAGGTTGTCAGTATGTTGGCATTAATGGGTGGGCTTAAAGACCTGTGAATAGTTGGGAGATGCTGATGTGGAAAAAACCATTGATCGTGGATTTAAGCACATGGATAACAAAGCAAAACAACATACAACTTAGGCTGTCTTTACTTTTGATTTTGAGACATTTTAAATTCACCTTTTAGCGAAAAAGACCTAACATTATGCTGTCAATTATCTCTGTCCAGGAAGTGTGACCACAACTACTCATCCATTCATCACCTGAATGTTATCTGGCCACAGCAGGACCAGAATGTTCTAAATTGGGATTGCCTGCCTCCCATCCAGACCTCCTGTAACAAGGTGAATTACGTAAACATATCAGAGTACAAAGCTTACAGACAGACAGACAGAATAACTGGCATAGTGGCATCCAGCATGGCGCCTCCTTTCCTTCCCATCTGCACTTGCAAATTGTTTGGGGATTTTGATCTCGGATGCTTCACAAGTGTGAAATTTTCCACCTAAGCTTTTGTCCTTTCTTGAAAGAAACTAAACGCTGTCACTGATTGGGCAGCAAAAGCACACAGTCATACAACTTCTTACCGGATCAGAATAATTTAGCAGCAGAGTAAAGATTTGAGGTTAAATGATCTCACCTTGTTACGACACTTGTGGAACCAGCAACAGAAGGAGGGCGGCGGGGTCCGATCTGCAGCAGAGGCTCTAAACAACGAGCAAACTCACTTCTGTACTCTGTGTTGATCTAACCGAGGATATAAAGACGTTTTGTGTTGCACAAAAATTATAGAGAAAAGGATAAAGAACAAAGGAAAAAGTGGAGAGCAATATGAACTATGAAACTGCATTTTCTGTGAAAAAAAGTGAGCCGTCAAAGCTAAAAGAAGCTGAACACTAGCTAAAAGTAGCAAAAGGAAGCACTGAGAAGGACTGAAACATAAAACTAATTAGTACAGTTGAATCACATTTTAAATGTTATCCATTTTAGCTCTGCACTCACTTTGCTGCTCTGCACCGGTCGCAGGCGATGAGGCAGCTTTGCAATCCTCTTCAGTCTCTCCATGAGTTGCTGTGCAAGCAAGAACATCCGAGTTTGATTCAGTGACCTGTTTCACCTCACTGACACAATATGGACAGCTTCCATTTAAAACCAAATCAGCCAAGCAAATACAGTAAGGTTTCTGACCAATAAAATGTCCTTAAAAAACTGTTAACTTTTTCTGTACCCAGGGATTCCTGATGAGTAATCTAAGTTTAGATAATCTTAATATTGGATTCACTGATCCAAAGAGTTACTGTCTTGTAAGAATGTTTCTGTTTTTAATTCATGCTTCTCTCTAACCACTTATTAATGTTCACGTATTACATCTTGTGGTGCACTGATGCTACATTTAAATATAAAAACGACTAGAAGCACTCGGACAGAGCAAACCTCCGCCAAGGCCAAAGAGTCATTAAAAGATTTCGTCAAAATCTGTTCATTAGTTTTTAAATATTCTTGCTATCAAACTGACAGACAAACCAACCAACACTACCGGAAACATGACGTTCTTGGTGGAGGTAACAACAAACAGTTTATTTTTATGATGTTATACTCACATAGCCCATATCCAAAAACTCATACTTGTTGGCTGAGCTAAGAAAGGCTGAACAGGTGACCAGGTGGACCTAAAAACATCAGAGATTAAAGTTAAAAATTAAAATACAAGAAAAAAAAGAAATTTCATTAGATTAAGTTTTAGTGTAACCCTTGAGTGCTAAATTTGGACTTTGGCTGCTTTTTCATTCATTTTTTTGTCCATTTCTTGAACATTTTCAGATATTTTTTTTTTAACTAAAATCTGACCTATAAATCATTCTGGTTTAAAAAAGGTTTCTGAGCTCTAAACCCTTGTTCTGTTGATTCATAACAGACAACTTAGCAAAGAAGTCATTTTAAATGAGCTCTTTAGATACTTAGTTTAATTAAATTGATAAAAATTACCAACTATATCACAGTTTGACAGTCAGAAAACTGTATTTTAGCACCAAAAAGGTGATTTCAACCGCATTATTAGCTGAAAAATATACTGTGCATTCACCAGATTATCTTTTATTTCTAAAATACATAACTTTTTGATTTTGTTCATCAGCAGTAAATAGCTTTTAGGCCTGACACTATTTTTTTTGTCCTTCAGTTCTCCTCTTTCCTCATTCCTTTAATCACACAATGCATCATGAGAACAAGAAAAAGAAAATTAGTAACAAAAGCAGCCAAAACCCAACAAACAACTGGAGAACTATGGATCAAGACCACTTTGAAACATACAAAGAATCGCTGGTTCCTTTGATGCAAAGTACAAAGAAATTAAAGGCAGTTTAAACACATTATTGTATTTTAAAACCAGAAACTTACACAATAACTCACATCAGTTATTATTACACTAACATAATGAATGAGTTCTGTCTTCCATCTTCTAATGGTTACTGACTGGTATGTCAGAGTCATTCGTAATGAAAATGATTTACTGTCTGCACTTCACCTGTAGTGTTGGTAGGAGGGCAGTAAGGTGTGACAGTTGCTCCTTTAGTGCTTTCTCCTTCTCCTCATGTTGACTGCAAACACACACACACACACACACACACACATAAGACTACACATTCAAATTGATGCCTACCACTATACACAAAGGACTCAGCTCAGGAGGTGAAACCACAAACAACATACTCAGTATTTCCAGAAGCTAATCTATCTGTCTTCTCTTGTAACAAACACACAGAGACACAGACGCAGGGACAAACACATACAGTGTGACATAAATAGCCTTTAACGTCCTTCTGGGAACCCAAACACTGGATGGTTTCCAGGCAATGGAGATTGAGGGGGAGGAGGGTGCAGACCAAAATGGAGGATGTTGCCCATTAAGAAAGCATCTCATAAATATCCAACAGAGTGCAACCACATACACTCAGAAACTCTCACAAAATTATTCTGATTCAATCAGGCAGTTATATAATGGATCTAATGAAGAAGAAATGCCTGAGGAAATGTTAGGATTGTTCTCTTTGGAATCACTCAGTGAAAATGAGAATTTGTAGTTTGTCTAACAACACAAAGATCTGGAGAAAAAACACAATTTACATCAGTGTTTTTAAGCATGCATCAGTTATTAATAATCAACAAATTGTAATCTATGTAAAATGATTTGAACTCATGTATAAATCAGTTACAGTTCTTCAATTAAAGACGGACTGCATATCGCCTGCCTCCTCTCATACCAGAGTTTTAGACGAAAATCAGCTTCTGTTGAAAAAGTTACAGTCAGTTTTCTCATGCAAAACTGTGATATTTCTCATGATTTGTTAGCACTTGGAGTATGTGTTTGGGATGAATCTCAGCTACTACCACCACACCAAATTTAAGCTTGATATTTGTAAAATTCACTGAGGTGTAGTATTTTTTTTTTTGTTTGCTGTTTGCTTTGCTATGACATCCATCTTGAATCAGGTTAACTCCAAAAGTTTACTTTCTGAAAGTTTCATTAAAATTCATTCAGTTATGGATGAGATATTTTGCTAACGGTACAAACAAACACTCACAGACACACAGGCAACATTTTTCCTCCACCTTTCAGTGGCGGGTGATACCAACAAGGCATTTACTGGATGATTTTGGAAACTATTGTTGGAAACAACAGCTGTAGCTCTCCACAAACACAAACTGTGACACAAGAGAGAAAAGAAATGAGAAAACTCATTTTCTGATTTGAAAAAAGACCTGCCTGCAGACTGCAGCTAGGTTTCTTGTTGCAGTTGCTATTGTTGATGCAAGTCTTTAATTTGCATATTGTAAAAAGGAGGACCCTGCAGGTGGCTTCATTTTTATGGACTGGCACTTTAAACAAGTTGCAAGCTTTGGTTTTAAAACTGTAATCATAGTCAAGTGCTTTTAACTCAGTGTCATCCCTTGTGAAATTGGAACTCATCCTGAAAAATGAAAAAGAGATTATTCAAACAACCATCACATGAATGGAACTCAGTGGTGTGGAAAAAAACTATCATATCAACTGATGACAGCAAGACAATAACATGTGACACAAACGTTGCGGCAAACATATAAATTAATCTTGAAACATTAAATCTTTATAAATATATCATTTGTTTTACCTCTGAGCTGCTCTCAGCAGAATCTTTTTCCTCTCAGCTAGTTTTTCCTATCAGATGAGAAAAGTGAGAAAAACAACTCTATTATTCCTCACTGCTGTGAAAACGGCCTTGAGCTCTCTAATACATAATGAGTTCTCACAATTGTGAAAAAATAAATAGTGAAAATTTCACAATGTGGTCCAGGCTCTTTTGGATTGCTCATTGTGCAGAAAAATTGAGTCTTTTCTCACAATTAGATAAACAGAGACATCCAGTGGCCGAGCAGTGCTAACGGTGCCACATAGGGCATGGAATTACACGAACAAAGACAAGACGTATTCATTATTTCTCAGGATTAGATGCATAATAATCAGCTCATCGGGTGGTCCACACATCTTTCCTAAAGGTTTTAACTTTTAAACTAGAGAGTTGCAACCTTTATGATAAAAATAACCATTTCTGAACCTTTTTCCATCGAATGAAATTTGTCCAGAGGTGCAAAACCTACTTGAAAATTGTGATAAATATTTTAAAAAACAAAGAATGGAATAATGTAACTTAATTATTAAGTTTTATATAAATACTGCATGAAAAAAATTATTTCATTACATTCTGAAATTAAAAACACTGAAAAAAACTGTTGACATTTATCAGTTTTTTTTCCATTTTATGACAAAGTAAAAGACCAAAGAGGCAAAACAACTTGTGTGTACCCACTTTGATAAAATTAAACTACTAAATTATGAAGGCCTTTCTATATTTATGAACAATTATTAAGTACCCTGCTTTAAAATAGGAAAGCACATATTTGTATCCCAGTAAATTATTAGCATAAACATATACAAATATACACATATTAGGACAGTTTGTTGCATATTTATTTGTTACTTTTAAATATGCAGATAAAAGTACTTTGTTTACGTTGAGTGTGGACCTGCATTTCAGAACTGCAGATCAATATAGGTGGAAAACGACTGAAGAAAACTCTTTCAAACTGCACTATTTAATATAGTTCAGGATAACTTTTTTATGTTTGAATTCATAATTTGCAACAAGGAACCTTTAATCCACAATGTATTTTGTGAGGACAATATTTTCAGTACAGGTACAATTTATGTGTGTATCAAGCATGAAGAGAAGGGAGTACTGACACTTCTTTCTCCCCAAAATGAGGATTGACATGTTCACAATGCACCACACCAGTTATCACCAGGACTGTCAACCTATTTTAAAACAATAGCGTTTATGAAGATGGGACTAAAAATGTAGAACCTTCTGAAATGTGTTACACTATTGTTCCTTTAAATAAACTGACATTTTTGGTAGCAGTTTTTATAGTAAGACTAGAGCAGTGATAAAACGGTTTATATGACCTGCAAACTGTTGAAGAGGTTACAGATTGCACTTTCTTCTTCCTCCACATTCAGATGCACTTCCCCAATCATTGCTCTCAGCAGGTGGATCGCTTCTCCTGTTGAATTCTGCAGCTCCTTTACCACCTACAGGACAGAGGCGAAACATTAATTAAAAGCCAGTGTGTAATTAATATAAGCCATGTAATCTTAGTAAAAGCTATTTTTATGCATAAATATACAAACTAAAGCACAATGAGATGGAAGATTGCGTTAATGTCATGCCTATTTTTGCATGATTTCATTTCAAACTCAGAAATTAGAATCATGTAAATCTTTTTTTTTTTGGCTTTATGGTATTCAAACTTCTCTTGGCAGAGAAAAACAAAAGCAGTAAAAATTTGAGCAAAAGGTTAATTTTATTGT
>JAOXNZ010000166.1:4669596-4695333 GCA_028566095.1 Kryptolebias brasiliensis
TGGATGGATGGATGGATGGATGGATGGATGGATGGATGGATGGATGGATGGATGGATGGATGCACATAAAAAAAACACGCTTGTGTTTTGTTGTCTTGCTTTTCTGATTCTCTTCATTAATCATCACAAGATTCTTGCTGATGCTGATTTTTATTATTAATTATAGACTGTAAACATATCACAATCAGGATTTTTGTCATTATACAAAAGATACAAGAAAATGATATATTGAAATCAATAAAAATTGTTTAGTAGGGTAGTTATTTATTAAAAAGGAAATGCCTGTGTTTATAATCCAGTTAGCAGCTCGATATGAAGGTGGTTCATTTAGCATCAGAATCTGCTCTGATGGGATGTTTGCAGTGATTCAGTATGTGTTGGAAACTACAGTTAAATCTGCTCTTATAAATAAACAATACTTTTTATATATTTTATCCTTTAAAAACATATAAAATGATATGTCTTGTAGAGGCCAGTATTTAACCAGGCTGTAACTATTACTACACAGCAAAGGTTGGCAAATCATAGGAATAAGGACACAAGCCTCAGTAAAATAAGCACAAAGATGGAGTCATTTTTTAGGAATAAAATGCTTCTCGGTTCTCACGGCTTGGTAACAATGGTATTCTGTTAAAAGTAAGTTGGAAGTAAGTAAACTTTATTTATATAGCACTTTTCACACGTAAAAAACACAAAGTGCTTCACAATAAAATACACAAAAAATAAAATAAATACAAAGCATTAAAATAAAAACTGATAATTAAAAAAAGGACATAAAAACAAATTAAGCATAGTGTCATAGGAAGATCAAAAAGGAGTCAAAACTGTCAATAGAACATGAAAATAAAGGAAGTTGAAGTGCAACAGATTGAAACGAGCAACTCCCCTGAGTTTTATAGTATATCGAGTCTTAGGAACTGCTAATAGATTCTGGCTAGAGGACCTGAGAGCTTGAGTTGAAGTATATGGCTTTAACAATTCATTAATTTAAAGAAGAGCTTGTCTGTGCAGAGCAGGAAAAAACTCCATTAAACTTATTAAATCTAGTTCTAACAAGAGTTTTCTAACATGCAACGTAAAGAAAGAACAAGACAAAAAGACTCTTAAAAGAACTCATTGCAAAGCAGTTTGAAAGAGTTTACTCCAGTATTTTTTTATATGTGTATTGATATGAAATTCTGAAATGCAGGAAATTGCAATGAGTACCTTTAAGTTGTTAACTTGAACCATCCAGCTCAACATTTTGTTCCCAGCAAAATTAAGTTGTCTCATTATTTTTCTCCTTGGTTTCACTTTTCACAAGAGTTTAATGTGTTAGTTTTTTGTATCTTCTACAATTGTTTTGTGTCAGCCAGCTAGTCCTAATGATCATGCTGTTTGACACTGTCATTTTGGTACTTTGGGTGTCTTCTTTGTAACCAGAAGCCATAAAATGGACTCACTTTCCTGTGTTGTTTATGCTGTTTTGCTGTAAAAAAAAGAAATGTTGTTTGTAAAATCAATACAAACCTATTAATGTTAATGAGAGTCAGCAGTTCACACTGGATACTTACTGCTTCAACATAATAACAAAGACGATTGACCTCTTGTTATTCTCTGATAAATCATTCATGTAACCTTGTGGCCTGATGGAGGGTAACTCATCTTTCTTGTTTGTTTTTCAGCCTTTCAGCCAGGGTGGGTTCGGCTGCTCACAGATGTACAGCAGCACTTTTGGTGGGGGATTCAGAGGACCAGGCGGACAGCCCATGGTCAACTACAGTCAGATGCCCCTTGGACCCTACGTCAGCGGTAACAATCAACACTTGTAATAAATCAAATGTGACATGAGGCAGGAGGGAAACAGAGGTTATTCAGGTCACTTCCATTTTTAAAGCTGTTTCAACAGGCAGAGAAAACTAATATACAGAAACAGCATTTATACTAAAGAAGCAAATGCTGCAGAAATGATTCAAACAGATTGAAAAAGTGTCAGAAGTTCAAAGAAATGTGTCAGTGAAAAATATCTAATTTTATTTGCTTCTACATTTCTTTTTTTTCTTTTTGAAAAAATAAGATGAGTTAGTTGCTGATGATATTTTGAATGCAGGAACATCTAAAATGCAATCAGAAGGCATTATTTAAGGTGGTATCTCACTGGGCTGCAACTAGTCCGTGAACAGCTTTTGTGAGGAAGTCTCCAGAATGTCACACAGTGGTTCTCAGTCGCGAAGGCTTGCTCCCTTGAGTTTCCTCTCAGAATAGTCACAGATCTGCACATATTAAAATGAATATGTTGTGTGTGGTAACAAAAAATGTGCAAAATAAAAAACAATACTGTGCAGAATAGATTTTCAAAAACTGGTCATTCCAAATGTGGCTGTACAAACACTGGTCACAAACACTCAGAATTCAGTGAGTCTGCAACAAAAACTCTGCCTCATTTTTTCAGGGCAAAATTAGCAGTTAAAAAAACACTGTAGGCTAATGAGAAAGAGGAAAATAAAGGTCAACAATGACTCTATTTGTTAATTGTCTCCAGTGAAGATTTGTTTCTTTTTAAAGAACACATACTGATTCTTCTTTACCTTGCTCTGTAGATGGATGCAACTGAGAATATAGAGCTTATAATAACTCACTGATACTAAATGAGGATGCTTATTTATCTGAAGATCGATATTTAAGTTCTTACTGTGAGCAAATAAATAAATATAAGCTATTTTCACTTTTCAGTGTCCTCTAATGGCCCCCCGGCCCCTACAAGCCATCTGGACAAGAAATCACTTGACTCTTTGAGAGACGTGGCTACGCCTGAACTGAAATCAGGCAAATCTAGCGATGTCATCTGTATCGAGGACTAGACCAGCTCTGTCTCAATGACCTGAGGTCAGAAACTCCCAGGGATGGAATCTGTATGGATGACTGCTGCCCTTGTCTTTTTCCTCCTTCCTCTCTGCAGTGTGTGGATGAAACGATTAACTTTTTGATTCTTGGAGACGTATCTATCTAAAAGGTTGCACTTTTATCTTTTGAAAGTCCTATAGAAGTACTTCAGTAGGCATTTGTTTTGTCTGAAATGCACAGTTGCAAATTAAGAGGGAAAATGGAGCAGCTTTTCTTTTGTCTTTTTTTTGGAAGAGGACTTTATAAGGCCTGCACTACAAACCAAAACTCAATCAAGCTGAGTTTTGGATGCTCTTCATTTGGGGGCTCATTTTAATCTTGTAATATAAGCTTTTTTTCTGCAAGCTGCAACTTTCTAAGTGTCTGTGCGTTCTTTTGCTTTTATCTATTCTCCAACAGCCCCTTTACACTGTGACTGTGCTGCTCTGGAATCTTATAGGAGAGGAGAGAAATTCAGTCGTAGTTTGATATGTTTGATTGTTTCTGACGGCCGTTGAAATTTTGTTACATGAATATGTGTTGTAAGCAGCGAATAGAATATTGATTTTAAAGCATCAAAAACTGTATATCCTTTAGCAGAACAGTCTGTCTGACTCCTCTAAAGACTGCCACCTGCTGGTAACTTGGGGAAAGTAAAACTGCATCTACATACTGACTGCAGCGCCTTTGATGGCTGGCCTCTTGTATAGTAAATATTCAGAAACTGCAGTTTATTTTCCATGATAATGAAAATATGTATACATTCATGGACACCTTCAGGGATGACGTAAAATCCCAGGCTTGTAGATGAAACATCAAACAGAGCAGGAAATCTTTGGGAGTGAGAGAAGCACCATTAATGCATTTTTAGAGACAACTCAGTATTTCTGTGTTATGGTACAATTTTTGTGATTCTCTTCATTTTAATGTTAGTATTATATTAGCCGTGAAGCCTAACCTTGGGGCCATAAACATGGCAGTGTCTGGCCCTCAGTGTTCAGGCCAACTGAGACTCCTGAATGAATGGATGCATTTTCTCTTTTATGTCCAGGAACTTTCCCACTTCCTGTTTAGTTGTTAGGATGACATAATGTGATGCCATGGCACATTCCGTTTGCAAGTCTTTTGTTTTCCTCTCTTCATTTTGTAGTAAAGTCAGGTGTATTTTGTCACTTGATGCCAGTATACAAGGTGAATGATTTGTTCCTTGATGCAGTGTATTTTCTCTGGTGGTGCCACAATCTAAACCTACCTGTGAAGGAATGTTTGTCAGCCTTTAAGGACTAGTGTTGCACAACGTTGATCTGAGACATTCACTATCAGTTTTTTTTTCTTTCTATTTTTATTCTTTGTTTAGTGTACTTTTTGTCATTAACTTGTGTGAATCCATGTTAAAATATCATTGCTTTTATCATGTGCTTAACTGACTTTAATAAAATTTTATAGTCCTATGAGCAAAAATGGAGGGCCATTGGGTAAAAAAAGAGACAAAGAACAGAATGCAATAATCTGCAATTAATTCAAAACCACTAAAATAGTATAAAAACATCAGAATAAAATTAGTACAAAATCTAATTACCAGTGAGGTGCATTTTAGCTCCTTTTACTACACTTTTTGAGTGTTTGGAAGTGAAAGAAACCAGTAATTTACTGTACTTAGGGGTTGGCCCGCCTTGTTTCTCGAGCCATGCTGTTGTAACGCATGTGGAATGTGGCTTGTCATCGTCTTGCCTAAATATGCAAGGCCTTTCCTAAAAAAAGCAGCTTTTATTTGTCAGCACTTGTTTCTCGAAAACCTGTCATTCAGCTTTAATTGTGCCTTCTTGAATGTGTAAGTGACTACACACCCAGCAGTTTTACTGTGTGCTGATGACAAGCTGATGGATTTGTATGTTTAGAATGAAGGAAACATTATCATTGATTTAAAAGAATATATATCTTAATGGTCTTTAAATTTTACTTTGCCTTTATTTTTACATGGTAGGGGCTGGTCAGTGCTCCAGTCTTGTAATCCTGAGGCTGCAGGTTGGAGCCCAGGTTGTGTCAGGGAGGGCATTCAGTGTAAATCAATTGCCAAATCTTCCGTGGAAGTTCGCTGGCTGTGGCAATCCCTGAAGGAGGGAGCAGCCGAAAGAACAACATTTTTACATGGTAGAGTTATAACTTTTATTTGTAGATGTTGTGCTTACTAATAGAATTACAGTATGTTTTTAATTCTGAAGTCTTGGAATTTGCAACCATCCATTGTTTGTGTAAGGTGGACATTTGTTTTCTGGAATATTTTTACAATATGCTCCATAGATGATAAAAATCACCACAGTTTACATTTAAAATAATGCGTAGAAGAGCATTCCCACTGAAAAGACTAAATTGTGAGCTACAGTAAGTTGGTTGTAGCAGCTGCTGCTGCATCTTAATGTTTCTACTCTGTAATCAGCTAAGTATTCAGAGCAATGGCAGATTGCCAATTTCTTTTACAAGTGGCCAATATCATCTGATTTAAAATCGGTCAGCCGATTAATCGGTTTATCTCTAGTCTGTTGCGTTTTCCCTCTAAACCTAATCATGTTCTTGGCCATTGAGGCATTTAAATTAGTTAAACTGGCATCAAATTTGACCATATGATTTTCAAAAACCAGTAACAGTGTTATATACTGTTTGCACTATTCTAAATGAACATAAGATTTAAATTATTTGCAGATCATTGCTTTCTGTTTGACTTTATTTTTTTTAAAGCAGAGCAGTGTGAGACTCAAAGTCTTTAAACTTTTCTCTGTTTTTCAAACATTCTTATTTGTATCACCGTTGCTTTTATAATGTGTTGGATTACAGCTGTGATGGACTTTTAAAAAAAGAGAGCGTAGTGTTTTACAGCCTCATTCTGTAATTTCAAAACAATGACTTTTCCTGTGGAGTTCTTTTTTCATTCACATTAATTGTGCCACTTTAGCTTCCTCACCCTGTTGATTTCTCAACATGTTTTGACTGGAGACTCACTTTTGGACACCACAATCAGATGAATCTTGAAGTGCATCACACCAGGTTTTGTGTTACTTTTTTATTGTTTATCAGTGCTGAATGTTGCCAACTGTGATTTTGTTTATGCCATAAAATACTTGACCATGAACATGTATTGGGTTGCTTGACAGATAGGACCTCAGAATCATGTAAATACTTGAACAATTTTTCAGAGATAAGCTTGTGTCATATAATTTTCTTTTTTTGTATTAAGATGAAAAAAAGATGAATGTCCTCTGAAGTGTGTTGCTATAAACCTGCTCTGTGCACAGTGTGCTCATCAATCAAAATCTTTTCCTTCTGGAGCGATGACAACAGAAACACAGGACTCCAATGAAAATGCAATCAAACTGAAGCCCGTATGAATGTAACGTCTGTTTAAAAAGGCTTCAGTCTAATATAAATATGTTAACAATGTATGTATTTGCTTATTAACATGGCTTCAAAAGCTACCAAAAGACCCTGAAAAAAAGGCACCTTTGTTGCAGTGAACGCTTCACAGCATGTGAAGCGTTTAACAGTTCACTTTCAGGAGGTGGCAGTGTATCTAGCATTTATAGACAATGAGCTCCAAGCAGTGTTATGGTTCTGATAATTGTGCTGTACAGCAACTGAATGAAAAAGTGAATTGTCATCTTTTTATTTGTATTCTGTGTATTTGTTCAGTGTGTTTTAATAAATCTTCTGGACAACTATAACAACGTGCGATCATTTCTTGCCTCGCAGTCATTCTGGGAGACAAAAGAAGAAGCGTGCGCTTGAGTAATTGAGCTGGGTTCAGCAGGTCTTCCCATTTAATTAAAGCAAATGACATTCCCTTGACACAATCTCGGGTATTACCTTGTTCTCATTGTGCTGTGTCTTCCAGCACCGCTTGTCACAACTGCCACAAGCCTGCAGTGCAGCAAGCATGATTAACAGCAGAAACAGAAACACTTATTCAGTAAAACAGAAAAACAGCAGACACCAGGCCACTTGAAAATGTCACTGATATGTTCCCAAAACAACATAAATCATAATTAATACACACACTTGATGTTTATTTACACAGATACGAATTTTCTTTGCTTGTCTATTTCACTGTTTTCCAGAGGGAATCATTTTTTCTGCTGCGCTTTTAGTTGCCGAAAGGAATAATTATAAATTACTTTTGAAAATAAGACTCCACACAAGGAGCTGGTTATCGCTCACTGCTGAAAGGTGAAGGTGGACGATAATGTTTTGCCCACGTCTGTGTGTTCATGTGTCTGTCTGTTACCAAAATATATCAAAAACCAGTGAATGGATTCTTATAAAACTTTCAGGAATTAATTGATGGATGTACATCTACAACTGACTTACTTTTAGGATCAATTTAATTCAAGATGCCCACCACAGCTAATCAACATAAACCAATATGCAAATGGCTATAAAATTTGATGTGGTAGTCGCTGAGAGTCATTCCCAACATATACTTGATACACACAGTATTGCATATGACTGTGAATGAGTTTACTTTTAAGATTTGACCAAAATGGTTACAGCTCTGTCATTTCGCAACATAAAAGATTAGTTTTAAACGCTAATATGAAAGGTAGCGAGTGATATGAACTCCTTAAAGGCATGCTAGGCCCGCTAATTTTTATTGTTCTTTAGTAAATAAAATAAAGTTATGTTGCAAATTAAAATGGCTAATAGAAATCAGTACATAAATAAAATTAAAATGCTACCTAAATGTTAACGGAAGGCACCTCAATGTATTTCTAAGAGGAAAATGTTTGTAAATAAAGTTAAATATTTGAAAAGAGTAGACATTATAAAAAGCAAAAGTCATTTCCAGAATATCTCCTGAATAAGCTGAAAGTTTTTACATATGAATGGCTAAAATAGCACAAAGTATGCAGAAGTAGTTAAATTGCAAAACCAGAGTGCTGATTCAACATTTACACATGAAGTAAGTCATTTACAAATGCATTTAGATCTTTTTTTTTTATCTGTATGGCATAAATTATTAAAACTAACCCTGGATTTACAGAATCTTTAGGAACTATTAATGCAAATTAAAATTCAAGTTAAATACAATCTTTTTAAAAACTTTCACTATAAAACCTTTTTACAGACATACAGGAATGTGGCATATATGCACATAAAAGGTAAAATTTTTTTTTCCATTTATTAGAAATTCTTTGACTGACTCCAGTCCAGTGTTAAAACACCTTTTATCCAATACAGGAAGTTCGGAGAAGTAGTCTTGCCCTTAATTCCCTTTTGTCCAGCCCACTTGTTCAAATACCCTCTCTGATTGGTCCAAATACCCACTACTAGGCTTTTGATTGGTCACACGTGACTTGGTCGCTCTCCCATTGGCTAGCTGTGACTGGGAGCCGTCACCGGGCTTTGTGCCGCCGTGTGGACAGCAGCAGGGGGGGAGAAAACTGAAGAAAGGACAGATTGAGGCTGGACTGGCTGAGGGGTAGGGGGTGAGGGGCTTAACAAAAAAGTAGAGGGGGAGACTGAGGGTAGAACAGATCCAGACAGGCAGGAGAGGCAGAGAAAGAAAGAGGAGGGAGCAGTAATGAAGGCTACCTCACTGAGCTGCCTGTGAACACCGTGCAGCAGAGAAGTTGTGGGAAAGTAAACAGCTCAGGAGAATTCCAGTCTGTGTTCAGAGACACTTGCAGACCTCCCAGGACACCATAAAAGATGAGAGTGCTGGACCCGGCACTGTGGTAAGAACTGAGAGTTTATGGGATGCTACCAGGATTAAAGGGTCACCAGGGAGTTCCCTGAAGCTTCTTGGAGGACATAAAAACTGTGGACAAGAAGGTGAGACATGTTTAATATTGATTGGCAACAAAACACAGCTTCTTTCTGCCCTTTATGCTCTGCCTTTCCTCTGTCTTCCTCCGTTCTCTCAGCTTGTTTAGCATGTTACAAAGACAGCAGCTTTGTCCAAAGGGGGCCATTGATGGAGTGGAGTTGGTGGGGGGGGGGGCGTGCTGGTTTGTGGCTGACTGTTTCTCAGACTGACAGCTGAGAGGACAAGGATATGTGGAGGAGGAGAGCAGAGGATGGGAATGGCAAATAAAACTACGGCTGTTTTAGCAAAGTACACACCATTATGGACAATTAAACTTGGACTTTGTCTCAGAGGGCAGGCAGGGATACAGAATGTGAAGCCTTGTTATGACAGCAGCAGAACCTGAGACTGACACCAGGAAGGATGAATAAGGGAATCTCACCGGTTCTTTTTCAGCAACACTGCACTGTTCCTTCAGTCCCCAGAGTTTAAGAAAAAAGAGATTCTCTGGCCTTGGCCCGGCCTACACCATTCTAGTTTGACGGTTGCTTCCCGGAGTACAAAGGCCCCTCCCAGGATGGATTTCATGCTGCCTTTTTCTGTAGAATAGACGGGGGACCTCTGACACACTCTACACTCTGACCAAGTCATTTGCATTTTAAACTAAGGCACTGTTTCTGCCTCTCTTGCTGGATGTCCAAGAGCATTTTATTATTTTTTTTTTCTGAGGAACTCCAGTGTATCAGAGTTTTGTCCCCTTAGTCACAGTCCAGCACCCCCCAGCAGACATCCAGAGTCCAAGCATGCATAGCTGGAAACTACCACAAAGACTTCTCTGTCAGCTGGCTGCTGTCTCCTTTCGGAGATGTAAATGTCCACCAACGCCATCAGATGGCCACATGTAAGGCCTCGATGCTCGTCTGTACAATGAGTCATTCGACAGGAGTGCCACACCCTCCAGATGTCTGCTGGTTTACTGTATAACAAGTCAGCTGCATTCATGTGAGAATGTTAGATAATTAACCAGTAGAGATGTCTTTAAACTGATGTTTATTTACTGTATTTTCCTGTCATGCTCACATAACGTCACCCAAACACAGCTTGTCCTATTTCCTGTAAGCTCCTCTGATAGCACACATTCCTTGGCCAAATTAACTCTGCCACACTCTAAACCTACAACTATCCTTTAGTGTTTTCTGGAACTAGAGTTTCCATGGAGTTGGAGGAAGATTTCATTGGACTATTATGGAAAGCATTGCTTGAGATTTTCTGAAGATTAACTAAGCACTTTAATTTGAAGGTATAGTGATATCTGATTTGACTGACAGATTAAAGGCGCAGCCACCCATGGCGTGCTCAGATGGTGATGGTTCACTTTATCTTCAACAGCACAATAGCATCAAACAAAAAGTCAAGGTTGATGCCAAAGGCAACAGTAGACTGTGAGAGAAAGATCTTTGTCACAGTTGTGTTTACATCAATTTCTTTGTTTCAGATTGACTGAAGTTTAGTTTGTACAGACACTTTTGTTCTGTACTCATTGGTCCCTGTTGTAGTTCTTATGTCCTGGAGCAAATTCAGGTTGAATTATGGGAGAAGAAGCTTATATTGCCGTTAGAATAGGTGTAAACACTTGTTTTTCTTGAAGTATTAAGTGTATCAAATTTTCCCTCTGGTATTTTTCACATTCAGCCGTACTCTGCAAGTTTAGGTGCATTTTCTTGAAAGCTAAAGGCATACCCTGCTCTTCCCTTCTTGTAAGTAGCAAAATGCTAGATTAAATCAGTGAAACACTAGGTAAAAGCTAAAAGTAGCAAAAGGCTAGCTAAAAGCCAAAAGTAACACAAGAAGACAAAAAGAAAGCAAGATTGCTGAAGCAGAGTTCAAAGTGAACAAAAATTTTGAAGGAATTAAAATGTGTGTTTCTATTGTAAATAAAGTTAATCTTGTAAAGTACAACAGGTACAAAAATCTAAAGTGATAGCTCCCATCTACAAAATCAGATGAACGTTTTGACCTATCAATGGCTAAAATAGCGCAAAATATGCAGAAGTAGTTACATAAAAAGAAAATGTACACAATTGTGTGGCAGTTACAAAAGGTTCAGCAGAGCTGCAGCTAATCATCTGTTCACTTACAAATCATTCAGTCAAAATACAATTTTATTGTTTGCCAAATTGAATGTACTCATACTAATGTTTATCCATTTGCATTTATACAAAAATAAATAATTTAAACACTTTACATACAGTGTGATCATCTTACAGAACAGCTGTTTATCAGTGTTATTCCTTTTGACTGCAAAGATTTAACTGATATGCTGGTTACTAAGCCAAGAGCTCACAAAGAACCCTAATGAAAGAAAATACTGTTCTTTTAACATACAATATGTCCTAACAACTTTTTTGTATGTTCTAAAACCATATCAAAGTAGATTCAAATCATAAACATGACTACTTGTAATATATGGATTACTCAGTTTGTGAAAGCAGATTTTGTAAGTGTTCTTGGGTCCAATAGCAGCTAACCATGATAACATGTTAGCTTTAACTTGGATTCTTTAAGTCTGATGTTGGAAAGACCTTTGTACCAAGCAGGAAGTGTTGGTTGCATTAGGAGAAGTTTTTAGGTTCTAACACTGTGGATTACAGACAAAGAGACAAAGCAAAGACTGCAGCAACTCCCAGCATCCTTTGTTATTTGAGCCTTTTTGATCTCTTTGTAACAAACTGGCACTGTTACCTGTGTATGTTGAATCTGTTATTAACAGCCTATAGGTACAATGGGCCCATGTATCTGTGGGGGATGTTATAATCATTTAGGTTCTGAGGTTGAAGAAAAATGTTATTTTTTAGCATTTCATAGTGGCTAGGGTATTTGTAATGAGTGTAGGATGTGTTATCACACTAAATAAAAAAAAAAGCATTTGACAAGCCTAAGTTCAGATTTGACAGCCATTTAACATGGTTTTTCACACAAGCTGTTGCTTTTGGGCGGTAATTGAAGTGCCTTTATGGGTTTTGTATTCCAGCCATCAATGTTTATTGTTAAGAAGCAAGTCAAATCATCAGACAACTAAAATTACTAACATCCTGTTGTTTTCAAGGTGGCACCTAATGACTGTCCATTTCACCTCAATATCGTAATACTGTCTCTTTAGGCACAGCTCCACCAATACTGATGAGTCATACTTGAGATGCTGCACTTCCAATTTAAAATTTAGCTTTTTTTCTCCTTTGTCAACTTTAATAAAGATTAATTAGTCAATAATTAATGAATGATTGAGAATTATATTTAATTTAATTTAATTGTTAGAGTTGTGCGTAAATTAAATTAGTGTGGTATTAAAATACTGAGCACGCTCTCTGAGATTGTTCAGATTTGAGGAGTACTTTTTCATACGTAATGTTTGGTTTGACACATCTAAGAGGAACATCATGTTTTGTACCGACACTATGAATAGTTTACATTGTTACCTTAAAGTAAACAATAAACATGCCTAAACTTTTGCTGAAGGCAGATGGCGATAGTGGAAATGTAGGAGATTTGTCATTTGGCCTTTTAAAAAATAAATTGTTAAACTGTTTAAGGGACATTTTGGATTTATTGAGATACAGTTAATGTAACTTTAACTATTCATTATTTTGTGGTTCCTGTTGCAGCTCTTACAGTAAAACTGTAGTCCTATAGGGCATGCTCAACATTAATATAACAGAAAAGACCAATACTAGTTTACTACACTGAAAAGAACAAGAAAGCATTTGAGAAGAGAATGAGAGGTTGTCTGATATGAGTTTTGCTATGGCCGATACTGATGCCAATTTTTAGAACTCAGGGCAGCCTTTGGCCAATTTACAACATCATTTTTGGTTAATGTTTAAAAACTCTTAGAAGACCACATACATCTAAAGATAATATGCAGAAGAGCATTCTCTGTTAAAAACGCTAAATTATGGGCTACACTGAACCGGTTGTAGCAGCTGCTGCTGCATTGTTTTCCTGATTAAGTATATACAGGTATTGTCATTTTTTTTTTAATGGCCAATATTGGGCCATCTCTAAAGAGAATAATTTAATTCATTACTTTAGTTTTAGTCTTTGCCATTTTTGCATAAAATTTGTAAATGCATTGTGCTCCTCTTACGTTTTAATATCTTCATGTCGTACTGTATGTTCTTCTAAACACATTACAGTAAGTGTAACATTTATTGTTTTGGGGACTCATTCAGTCCTTAAAACTATACATTGGAACATTCTTACCTATTGCATTAATAACATTTGTTTAAGTGTTTTTTGGTCAACTCTAGATTGTTGAAAATTGTTGAAACACCCATTCTATGTAAATCATTCAATGTAAAACACCTCGAGAATATTACTTTTGTTAACCAATGTAACTGAAAAGCAGGACAAAAAGTAGAATGTAGTAGAATTAGAAAATTCCGAAATCATCACACTTCTAAGTGTACTTTTCTTGGCTTTTTTTCTAAAACCCACACCAAGCCTCTTTGTTTACATCAGTAACTCTGTTATGTTTTTTAAAGTCATTTTCACATCACAGTTATTCAGAAATAAATGTGAGAATTATTATCTAACCTAAACATATCCTTTTTTACTATGTTCAAAATTCAATATTTTACTTTACTGTTCCTTAGGCGCCGTGTTCACTACGTTCTTATCTCTGTTAGAATGTGCACAACGCAGCACACGGGACCACTTCACTGTTGTGCTGTGAGAACAATTGGCAGATAGGAGGTAGAGGTTACTCTCACTGTGTCCTTGATTAATGGGATTTCTTTAACATCTCGCTGCTGTTGTGCACTAACATTACTCCATCAACAGAGGGCATATGAAGGCCAAACTGTCTCCTGAATGAATAATATATCCCTGCATGTCTAATGTGTCAAAATGATAGTAAGCCTGGCTGAAAAACTGGAATAAAATGCCTCCAATGTGTTCAGATAACCACATCAACTGTTGTGTGTGCTGTTCAGTATGATATTCAGTTTGGCCCTTGCAACACTGAAATTTATTTAAAGTCACACATAAAATATTTATAACATACTGTATATAGCAATGGGCTTATCGCCCTCTTTGTTCAGAAATCTTAGCTAGGGCAATGTTGTGTTAAAGTGAGTCCATGAAATCCACAAATGCCTGTAACAGCCTCCCACTCAGACTGTTATGCCTTTTGACAGCCAAAGAAAGACATATTCCGTCTGTTCTCAACGAGCTGTTTGCAGTTTCTAAATTGGCCAACTAACATTAGAATCTCTTGATAGGAAGTCCACGAGGATCCTGAAAGAGGAAGTAGAGCCAGAGGCAGAATCGTCTCTGTCTGGTACTGTTTGTTGTTGTCAGTAGTCTGTCATTGTCTGTAGAGTGTTGGTGTGCCACTTTCTGAAAAGAAAAAACCTTGAAGCACTGACGCTTACAGCGACTTTCTGTTAGATTTTTTTTAATGTGTTTATTCAGTCATCACCAGCTGTTGTTCACTGCCTTTGTCTATTCATATCCTTGACTGGCTCTGGATGCTGCTTGGGATTTGTTTGCAAATGGTCAAACATGGTGTTTTGGGATTCAGGAGCCAGAACCGAATAGGGAGCAAAACAGATTTGAGGCCCCCACATGGACTTTAAATGCACTTCATGCTTATTGGATCTTTGTTTTAAAGTTTGTCATTTAAGAAGATTACCTATCTTTAGCGCTTTGTAAAACAAAGTTCAATACAACAGGGAGCTGAGATGGAATCGGGCAACATAAATCACCTGCCAAGGACCCAGTGGATGCAACATGGTTATCAATGACTGAATGGAAAGAAAATGGCGAATGAAACATTCCGTACATGCAAATACAAGAAGTGCCACATTTAAAATAGGACAATATATCTTAAAGATTATATTCCAAAGGTACGCTGCAAATGTATGTCTTGGTGGGCCATAGATCACCCTTGAAAATATACGCAGTACCTCTCTTAACTGTGCTCACAAATGACATTTTTCCAGTCATTATCACATTTTGGCACACACTGAGGGAGTTTTCATAGCTCTATGTAGGTCAGAGAAAGGGTGTGTAGGAGTTGGTTTCATCTCTATTCTGTGATGTATCTTATTTTCCCCACATGAGTAGCTTTCACACAGCTCCACTCTTGGGGATCTTTAGTTTTTCTAAGCTAAAATCTGTTTGATGGCCTGCCCAAATAACTAGGCTTAAAGAAAGTTACTTAGATACCTGTCATTTTAATTCTATGGAAGTGCAAACTTCAAAGTTGCAGTTTTGTATTAGCCAGCAGAACTTCTGTTTAAGACATCAACTTTTAAGGTGATCTGTAATCATGTGAAAACATTAAATATGTACATCTGGAAATTGTTCTTTTGTTTTGCTGAGTCCAGTTTAAGTGAATAATCAGGTTAACTGTTTAGTTATCGCTCGCCACAGGACCTGAAGAGGCAGTAATGTTTTTGCCCATGTCTGTGTGTGTGTTTTTGTCTGTTAGCAAAATATCTTATGAATCCCTGGAGAGATTTTATTGAACGTAATCATTGGAAAACATCTACAACTGAGTAACTTTTACTGATTAACCTTTGGAGTCAGCCACATTTAAGATTATTGCCACAGTTAAGCGACCATATCAAATGCAAAAATGGCTGTAACTCAGCTAGTTTTACAGCTACTGAGCTTAAATTTAGTGTGGTCGAAGCTAGGAGTCATCCGTAACATGTACTGTGAGCACTAACTGATTGTGCAAGATCTGTTTTTGCAACTTTGTCAATAACTATTGAACCCAACTGTGACTGTTAGCAAAATATCTCATGAATCACTGAACAGATTTTAATGATAGTTTCAGAGAAAAATCCTTGGACGGACATCTCTGGTAAACTTTTGGAATCAACCCAGTTCAAGATGGCTGTTACAGCTAATCGACATTGTTTAACACAAAAATGGCTATAACTAATATTGAGCTAAAATTTGGTATGGTCGTAGCTGAGGGTCATTCAAAATACATGATGCACAGTGACAAACTTTTCAATCAAACCTCATTCTGCTGTTTTTTATCTTTATATAAAATAGGGTCACTTTCATTTATCAATGCTCAGTATCAATGTTTTTATGTATGCACCAGAAACAACTTAGATGACCTATGAGCTAATCACTGCTGCTCTGATGAATGTGGAAAGAGTGATTCTTAGGACAGAACAGAAGTATTTCCTCTACAAATGGATCATTGTTAGTTTGACCAGTGTGTGGGATGAAGAGCAAAACTGTGTTTGTGGCACAGAGGAGGAAAAATGGTCCAAAGGCTGCAATGACCTACTGCAGTTGTAAACAAGCAGACATCCAAAATAAGGAAGTGCTGCTGGTTTTCAAAAAGGTTTCCATTTTTAAGGAGTTTTTAAAAGTAGACAATAGATAACTTGTCTATATCTCTTTGCAAAAATGTACAGCTGAGCTGATGGTATGTCCTGGTGGACATATGTACCATTAAAGCCATTGCTTTTTTCAAAATGTGGTTCAAGCAAACAGTTTGTCCAAATTAAACAAAACATATAAAGAACAGCTTATCCAGGACTGCATGTTGGACCAGCTGGTCAGTACTAGAAGTTCCTGGCTTTGACTTCCAGCTGAGGACTGAGTTTGTATGTTTTCTCCAGGTCATGTGGTTTCCTTACACAGTCCAGAACATGCGTTTTAGGCTAATTGGTAACTTTGTGTGTGTGTGAATGGTTGTCTTTTTTTTTTTTTCATTAAGAATTATTATTTGTCACATTTAGTAAATTGCTAATGGTTTAATGTGCCAAACTGCTGAGATTTGCATGTACAACAGTACCTAAATATTTAAACATTTAGTCATTTGCATTAGCGCAAGCACAACACCATAAAGAGGCTTAAAAAAGTCTCTAAAAGATGATTTTGCATTTCACAAATAATGTATGCTTGGACCCTGAGTGAATATACTTTCCCAGTCATCATTCTTATTTTTTAATATCAAGCTTGCTGTGATGCAGGCTATTATTGGTAAGATACAGTTACCCTCCCAGATAATTCAGCTCTATAACATTAGACTTCTTTAATCTATTCTTGAATGATCTGAGATTGTATAACTGCCTTTTGTTTTTTACTTTGATTAAATTTAGCTGCTTCCTTCTTTGCTTATACCTGAAATATAAAGGAATTGTTAAATTAGTTTAGTTATAGCTCAGTATACCTTACAAATGTTTTAAAAAGTTGTTCAGTACAGGTTTTTATACATTTTTCTAAGAAACTGACTGTTTTTATTAATAATATTGAGGGTTAACAGTTCATATTGGTCCTGTGTTGTTCAGTAAAACAGATTTTTATCTTAAATGTTTTTACATGTGGCTGTTTAGTTAAGCAGCTTTGGCATGTTTACAGAGATAAGAGAACATTCCAGGCTTCCAGTCTATTTACCTTTTTGCATTTAACCAAATAATTCCAGTCCGACAAGGAGTAGAAGCCATAGCAGGATGTTTTATGGCTTCACTTAGCTTCATATTAAGTACATCTTATCAGTCGCAGGTTACAGTGAGATTTTTTACTTCTTATGATTTGTAGTGAAGCAGTAATGAAAGTATTTCACACCTCCGAGGAAAGATTATCTGAACTTCAGTTTAAATAATATCACTATTTTTAGTAATTGTATCTGAAATTGCAGATTGTTTTTGAAAGGAGATATTTTGTGTGTATGTCATCATACAAGGCTTTAATTTCCAAAGACCAGTACTTCTATTTTAAAATCATGAAATTACACAAAACATAATTTGATTTTACTAAATGTAAGGTGTTTGTACTGTGTTTAATAAAAAACAATTCTACAATTTCACTGGTTAAAACTCTCTTTTTTTAATTATCTTAAAAAAAGAATTGGTTGTAAAATGATTTAACATATTTTCCCACAGATAAACATTAACTTTAACAATATTTAGATTATTTAATTATTTTGTAAAAATCCTTTTTGTTAGTACATTGCTTTTTGTTCTTCCAGACTTTTTGTCTTTTCCAACACATTTTTTGACAGTGTATTAACACTTAGTGTTGACTCTTTTCCAGCAATTATGTCTGCCATGATGTCTCACCAACCCCCTAAAGAGGATGAAGAGGAGGATGATGAAGAGCAAGGTGAAGAGTTTGTGTTTGAGGACAGCGAGGATGAGGAGAAAACTCTGGAGGACAGTAAAGACATCACCTCGGACTGTGTCAAGCTTTCCCAGACGTCAAAAAATGAGTCCAGTGAGACACCAGGCAGTGTTTTACAAAGAGCTGCAGACAGCACACAGCTTATTAAATCTGCACCTCCTGCTGGACCAGAGAGCACTGCAGCTTCAAATCCCTCCACAGGTAACTCATTTTTAGGAATAATATATTATTTAGACTCAGGATGAATGGATCTTGGCTGCTCAGTAGTAGAGCTGATAAAATTGTGTGTCTGTTAGCAGCAGTGGATGATTTTCTGAGATCTTTTACAGTAAGGTTTAACTCAGAACTTTACCAAGTAAAAAGTACTTGATTAGTAGAACATTTAATGCAAAAATACAAACTATTATTTAACTTATTGAACAAATAATGAGTAATGAGTCATATTCTCCAATGCAGGGGTGGGCAACTTTTTCCCCCAATGGGTCACATACAGAGCTGGGACTGCTGCAGAGGTCCAGACCAAAATATCCAATATAAATATTACTATTATTTATAGAATATGATTTTCATTAGCTGCTGAGCGTAGGTAACTCGACAATAAGAATCTGAACCAGTCATACTGAGAATTTAAAGTTTGCATACTAAATGTATATAATGAAAAATGTGCATGTTATGCAATATTTTAAACATTAATATTAAATTATAATATAAATTAGCCACTGTTTGTATTTCTCTTTGTCCATTGAAAGGCATCTAATTTTTGTTGGGTTTGAACATGTTCTCAGGTAGATCTGAAGGACAGCTGACAGGTGACTGTCAGTGAGAGGATCTGGATCTTTTTTCTCAGGGCACATTAACGCAGGAGAGCCCCCCCCCCCCAAACACTCCCCATCAGAGAACAACTGACTGTTTTTGTTGTTTTGTGAAATATCACAAAACCAGTCTTGACTGCTCCATTCCTGGATGTGTAAATCTTGGTAAAAAGTCCTCGTATTTCTCTGTGTTTAGTCTGAAGGTTCTGACTTAATTTACAATCCTTAAAAATAACTTTCTGTTTTCCACAAACTGAGCTTAGTGAACTTAGTGTTATTGGATTTATTAAATGAACAGAAGTTCATATCTTGTTAAAACTCTACATTCTGCCTCAGTCTTTGTGTTTTTATTGTTCTCCTAAATCTCACAGAGACTCTGCTGTCAGTCGAGACTCCTCTGCTGCTCCTACAGAGGCTGAAGTAAAACGCCCACCGGCCTTCAGATTGAAAACACAACAAAAGCTACTTAAAAGTTTGCCTCATTGGCCCAACATATGAACAAAACAAGTTATGTAAATTACACAACTTGTTTTGTTCTGACTTGTTTAACTTGTGCCATTTTATGTCACTCAGCTTACATGTTCTGTAAAACAGATGTAGAAACATCACCCCAGCCAACAGGGTGGAGTTACTTCAGATGGTGATTAGAAAGAATACTGACATCACGCTTTGTTGAAATTTGGGCAACTGGGTTTATTTATGGAGTACATTTAGAGGATCGGCTTTAGTACCTGGCTGTCTTTTTGCAGCTTTAGCCCAGAGGTAAAGGAGGTTTTCTTTCAATCAGAGGATGGAGGGTTCAATCCCCGGCCTTCGCAGCGTGCCAAAGTGTTCTTGGGCAAACACCTCCCCAACTGTCCCCGAAATGTTTATCAGTGTATGAGTGTGAATATAAAAAGTGCTGTATATAGAGTGCAAAGTACATTGTAGAAAGCACTAAATGAGTGTGCGTGTGTGTGTGTGAATGGGTGGATGAGAAACATTGTAAAGTTCATTGCAGAACCTGGAGAGGATAAAGGTGCTACTGTATGTACTGTAAGTGTGGACCATTTGCAGCTTTTGATACAGATACCCAGTTATATCATGTTCAGATTTTTATACTCTCAAGTTGTAAGTTGGTCCAGTCTGATCCAATAATGCTGTGGGCCTCTGATACTGACATCATTCTTGGATCAGATATCGGGCCGAGGTCACCGATCCATTCTCTGATTCAGAGCTCATGGTGCTGTGTTGCTGCAGTTTGTAGTTTTGGCAGGTTTTATAATAGAAGTTTAAGCTTACAGCCAAGATCTTGTTACACAGTTTTATCTTAAAATATATTCTATACTTTTATAAATAGATGGGTGTGTTTTTCAGATTTTCTAAAGTTAATTTTAGACATACAGGCGGAGCTTGTCACCTGAGCCTGCACCAAGTGATACAACTCAGAGTGTCTGCTGCAGAGTGAGGGGTCTGCATGTTCAGAATGGCCTCCTTTGGAGGTATTTTAATGTTAACAGAAAGAAGCTGGACAATGACTTGTAATGTGTGTAGAGCAAATGTTTAGGAAGTAGAATGTGTGATGGATTGTTCCAGTCTTAACAGTTAAGGAGAAAACTCTGCAGAGCTGACAGAGATGGCTTATGGAGGAGCAAAAAAGAAGTTCAGCAGAACAAGAGGGTTAAACAGACTACAAACAAGTTGCTGTGTTTCATCCTTCTGAGCTTCACTTCTGTCTGTCATCAAACATGTTGAGTTTAGAAATGTTGGCAGCCTGTTGGAAAACTTCAAGGCAAGGTAGGCTGGATTTACCATCTAAGGAATGCACAGAGACTGGTGTTAGTGATGCTGACTGAGCTAATTCTGCTAACGATTCTAATCAGCATTCAAAGATATTACACACAACTTCTAAAATGTCAGCTCATAATCATTTTGTTTTAGTTATGTGAAGCAGGGACTCTTTCCTTTCTCTCTGTTACGCTGTAATGTTGTCTCTGCAGTCTCTGGTGTTAATATGAATAACAAGAAAATTCAGAAATAAATTTCGGAAGTTCCCGATGCAGATACTGTACTGCCTGGGATTTCAACGTACGTCAACTTTGTACTTTTAAGCCCAATAGTAGTTTGGGACCTACTTTTGTAACAATCTAAAGCCCTATTTGCACGGCATTAGTTTTACCTAGGGGCCACATGCTATTTGTAGTAATTACGGAGATTGTCTGTGTTGTTAATCCTGTGCGAATCGGTCATGTCAGTAATTTGTAAAGTAAAAATTCCCCCGCAAATTACCTACTATATTTTGCTGAACGCCGAGGTCCTGTGATAATACTAATCCAATGCAAATAGGCATCTCTGTAAATTGGACAGAAATGGGCAGTATCCGATACGCAATTAGGCGGGTTTTTTTGTTTTTATTTGCTTTTGACATAGATAACCTTTTGTGTCCCGGGCCAGCAAAACCCTATTGACCCGTAACGGTCGCCATAAAAAAGAAAAGACTGAAGTGAAGGAGCAAAATCCCATGCAAATGGTGGCTCACATCATGCATTGCTCTGTGCAGTAAGAATAATTTTCTTCTGTTTGTAGCTTACTATACAGCTGGCTAGCGCTGGCAGTAACACAGCACCGAGCTGTAAGCGGATGTTACGCAATACGCAGCGCGTTAACATCATATCCGGAAGATGTCTGTAAATTTCAGCAAAACCTCAGGCTTTGGTTATCCCATGCGAAAGCGCCACATAAAAAGCAGACGTTGGGGACTAATTTATTTATTACATGGGGTCTCCAGATATTGCTTATCCCGTGTGAATAGGCCTTAAGATGACGTATTATGCATAAACTGCATGAAAGATGTGGAGAAACTAGATCAAAAGAAATGTTAAAGCTGTGGCTCATTAGAGTCACCATGGTAACTACACACCTCTGTCTTTTACGCTCTGACAGCACTCTTAATAAGACAGACATACAGAAATGCACAGTAGAAATTAAGCACAACAGTTTCTGTGCAAATAAAACGTAAGCTTGTAAGCATGTACTGCTGACTTTTATTGTCTGTCATAATGGTGGTATGGTACTTGGAGAACTTAGTATTTTCTGAGATGTTACTCATTATGAACCACTATTTCTAGTCTAAATAACAAATGATAAATTTATCTTTTCACAAGTGAATAAAAACATGTTTTAACAACCTTTTAGCAAATCTTTTTGAATAATTTTATGAAACACATTCTATATTTGAATTGTAGTTGAACAGGCCAAAACTGTGGGTGTCTTTTGGAAGAAAACAGATTTTGGCACAATGTTAGTGTGCTAATTACTATCTTATATGAAGATACTGCAAAGCTATTTGTGGACTGTCTGGAACTTACACAAAATGCAATTACTTAGTGTAAAACAATAACTTGCAGTATGCAGGAAATTGAGCTGATGTTGTGCATCAGGTCAAGTTATTATTCTAGTGAAAGAATCTGTTATCATTTTCCTTGACAGAGAGATTTAAATTCTGTGAATGATGCCTACCAGATTTGACTGTACAGATGAGCTTTTTTACCAAATTAAGCCAAAGCTACTCAGGCAAGAGCAGTGCCAAGTGCAGAAAACAAAATGTGACAAATAGCTCTTGTGTAATGAAAGAAATAAAAACAATATGTTTCTTCATAGCATCTTACAATTGTCTGGGCACACTTGAAGACCCCTTTTCCATGTGTTTGTGGTGGTGCACATGCACATGCAATGTGACTTCACGTAGGTGGAAAACAATAATCATTTCAATATAAAAGTAGATAATTAGTAACTTGTAGAGTTGTACATGAATAAGTATAATTTGCTGCCCTTTATTGCTGACACAAAGTAACTAATGCTGGTTAATTGTGGCTATTATGATCTTTTTTTTTAATCCAACAATTTGCTTCTTGAAAGATTAGGCATCTGCGATTTCTGATCTGGTGCCTTTCTCCAGTAGTCATTGTGTGAAAGGCAGAGTGCACCTTGGACAGGTCTCCAGTCCATCACAGGAACACTTGGAGACAAATGAGACAGCAATTAATCTAACATGAATGTTTTTGGTCTGTGGGAGAAAACTGGAGACCACGTATGCTCGGGGAAAACGTTCAAACTTCACAGAAAAAGGCCTCAGGTGGTAGGTGAACCTGCAACCTTCTTGATGTGATGTGACAGCTTGAAGCACTGCTCTTCTGTGCTGCCTCAGAATTGTCAATTAACCTTAAATGCATGTTTAGGAAACCAGAGTACTTGGAGGAAATCCATGCATAACTGGGAAGAATATGCAAACTTCGTTTAAAAAGATCTCATCTAAGTTTCAAACCCGAGATCCGTCCTGCAAGGCAGCAGTGCTAAAGAACTGCACCACAGTCTTACTGTCACTAATACTTTATACTTATACTTATCTTTTGACAGCCCACAGTTGCAAACTACATACTAAAATTATATTAGAATTAAAATCAATGATTTATATGTGCTTGATGCCCCAAACGTTTTGCCATGCAGAAAGAAAATTACCTGTTCCTGCAGTTCTTTTAAAAATGACCAATTATCAAAACTAAACAAAACAAAAACAAGAAAAAAAACACATCTGTAGGTCTGTATATCTGTAATTGTATTCTATTCATGCCAATTACACGGAATGCTGCTGAAATAAAACAACAGAAACTTGGGTCAAGTATGATTACTGACAAAAATACTGATCAATTAAAAAGCCTTGGTTGGTCCCTGTTCTAATACTGGAGATCAGACTGGGGCATCCTTATTGTTAACTCAGTAAAAACATCACTGAAAACTCAGTGTACCACCACCTTACCTGTTATAGCTCTATTCATTTTGCAAGGCCTCTTTTGCAGGGTTGGTTTAAAAAAAACAACAAAAAACTGATTATATGTTTTAGGAACAAAGCTTCACACGAAGAGTGATGGTTCATTTCAGCCAAGAAGAATTTCTAAACTGAAAATCTCTGAAAGTGACAACTCTGTAGAAGTACAAAGTAGCATAAACTGAAGGATAATCGGCAGCTTGTGGAAACATCTGTGTGGGTGGACAGCAGGGGCTTTGAGTACTCCAAACTGACCTCCACCTCTTTTAGCGACAATAGAACTATAAAAATAAATTGGATGTAGAAAAAAAAAAGTGCTACTTAATTATCCATAAAAAAAAACTCTACTATGTTATTTTCCGCCACTGTGAATGGACTTTCACAGCTGATTGAACACTGTTTGGTTTTTATAAGTGTAAATAATTTTGATACGGGGTGGTTAGAATTGTCATAATTAGCCAAAATCCACACTTTCTTTGAAGCCTGCATGTTGTCATTAAACTGCTACTGGGCATAGCAATTAAATAACCATTTATTTCACCTTGGTACAGTCAGTTCTCTTGGATAAACTGGCTCTGAAATCTAAATTTAATGTTTTTTATGTAATATGATCAATTTTCTGTACCAGTGAGTGACTTTACTCAATTGTATGTGGTTTTAATCTCTACTTAGCAGGATTTCTTTAATGCCTGAGGCAGAGAGCGTTAGAGAGAAGAGTTAACTTTCCCCTTAATTGGATGAAGTTATGTCTAAGTATGATCTATTTACCACCTGGAGAATGTTGCCAAACAGCGGCTGCTAATTACACGGCCAGATAAAGCAGGAGATTTAGGTCTTGGAGAAGTTCTGTTGGACAAAGTGAAGCAATTAGTGTTTAATTAAAATGCTTTTCTACCATGTCCATGTGCGGTAATCTGTTAAGTGGACTGTGGAGATGCGTAGGGGGATTCTGGGCGATGATAATAATGTGTAGTGGAGGTTATGTAATTTAGGGCTGAGAGTAGCTGGGATCGAGAACCCTCCCTCACCAGATGACATGAGTTTACTTGATGGGATACAAAGAAAATCATTAATAGGATTTGCTTAACAACATCTTTCTTGTGCATACCTTTGTGGGGAGGGAGCACTAAACATTCAATGTTAGCTGTGTAAATATGCCAGATTTACAAATAGTGTTTGACGAGTTTATTTTTTTTCCACAATGTTCATGATTATTTTATACATTTTATACTTTTGACATGTTTTTATTTTTTTGTTGACATAAAGAAAGAGCAATAGAAAATCAAAAAATGGACTTTTAAACTGGGAAAGTTGTTCTTAGCTAAAACAATTAGGAAAAGTTTGTCTCATTGTTGCTGTTTTCTTCTTTTTACAGATGTTCCAACTGCTGACTCACCAAGCCGGTAAGTTGCCTCTGATTCCTATCACAAAATGGAGAAAATTACTAAGGGGTGGTGCATAAAATAAGCCCAACACCACAGCACATCAGTGTTATGACTTCACGCCTGAGATAATGCCATGCTTACTCTCAATCCAAATGTTCCACAGTGGTTATGAGAGACTTTGGTGTTACACTACATCTGTTTGTTCAGTATTTAGCTGCCAGATGGTGTGTCACATATAAAACGATGCTGTTGATGGAGTTCTAGAGGGAAATCACAGGATTGCATAATTCACAATCATGCATGCAACATGTAAGATTAGTCTTATTTATGTTTGTGGTGTGTTCAAGTGAATCTTTCAGGCCATTTCAAATGTATTAAGTTAAATTTTAGAGCTTTTTACACACCATGCGTTATGTGCCTTTTGCTCTTCTTTTCCCTTTTCAGTTGATATAAATAAAACTTTATCCAACAAGCTGAAGCATATTTACATACCAGTTCTACGGAATTTGCTCTGTACAGAAGCACTTTTGCAAATCTAAATTAAATGCACTTGTTTTTAAGACTGCATTCAAGTCATTTCTGCTGAGAAATGTACAACCCCAATTTCAGAAAAACTGGGATGTTGTCCATCCATCTGTCCATTTTCTTCAGCTTATCCAGTTTTGGGTTGCGGGGGCAGCAGCCTAAGCAGAGAGACCTAGACTTCCCTCTCCTCAGCCACTTGGGTCAGCTCCTCCCGGGGAATCCCAAGGCATTCCCAGGCCAGCCGAGAAACATAGTCCCTCCATCGTGTCTTGGGTCTTTCCCTGGGTCTCCTCCCGGTGGGACGTGCCTGGAACACCTCACTAGGGAGGCATCCAGGAGGCATCCTAACCAGATGCCCAAGCCACCTCAACTGGCTCCTCTCGATGTGGAGAAGCAGCG
>JAOXNZ010000166.1:4728443-4741575 GCA_028566095.1 Kryptolebias brasiliensis
AGTAACAACCAGATAACTCATCTAAGAGCTCTTCCAATGGAAATTAGGCTTTCGACATTATTAACATCCAAAAAGTTTTTTTTTTTTAAATATATGTATTTCTAAGTTTATGGGAGTATAATACTGTCTTTTAATTTATTTATTTTTATTTAAAGGCTTGATTTCTTGTTTTTATTCTGAGATTTGTTACTGCTCTTCTTCTTCTTGTGTGCAAATATATTCTAGTTATTTTCAAAACTATTTGTCACTTGTTCGAAAAGTCCTGTGTGTCAGTTTTAGCCTTGGGGGCAAGCTTTTCTTAAATCTAACTTTATTCAACTGCAAATAGTTTGTTTTATACGACAAATGACCAAATATCTGATACATATATATATTTTTTTGAGAATATCTTGTGCAATCTTGCATGATCTGTTAGTGCTTGGGGTATGTGTTGTAAATGACTATCAGGTACTACCATACCGAAGTTTAGCTCAGTACCTGTAAAATACACTGAGGTATAACCATTTTTGTGTAGGTTAAAACCAATTAGTTGTGGTAGCCATCTTGAATTGGATTGACTCCAAAGGTTAATCAGTTGTAGATGTACAGCCGATAATTGCTTTCTGAAAGTTTTTGAAACAAAGCTGATTGCACCACTCTCAATCAATGGTGAGGAAGTGGAACGAGTTTCTTCCTTCAGCTGCCTGGGAGTCCACATCTCTGAGGGTGCAACATGGAACACCAATACATTCTTTGTAACAAAAAAGGCACAAAAGAGACTCTACTTTCTAAGAGCCCCGAAAAAGACAAATATAGCTTAACAGTTATAAGTGTCCTTTTACTGATGTGACCCAGAACGTGTGCTCACATATGCAATCACTGTTTGGTATGGGAGCTGCTTAGCTGAAAACCAAAAATTGCTGCGGAGCATTATTAAGGCAGCTGAGTAAATTACTAACACCCAGCTTCCTACCTTGGCACAAATCTACCACTGCAGGTGTTTAAAAAGAGCACCCAACATAAGTAAAGATTCTTCTCATCCCAGCCCTTTTCTTTTTCCACAATGCTACCTTCAGGGAGGTACCATCGAACAATAAAAACTGGGGCCATGAGGTTAAAGAGCAGCTTTTATCCCAGAGCAGTAATAATGTTGAACAGCACAAAGTCACAAAGCTTTTATTAGTTTATTTCAGGATTTTTTTTATTTGATACTATTCATACATGTCTTAGGCATGACTGTTTAGTTTATTTAGGCTTAAAGTGGTCTCATGATTGTTTCATTGTCTCATAAATTGAGATATTTATAAATATTTATCCTTTTTAGTCCATTATTAACTTTTTATTAGTAGATATTCGCTCCAGAGAGCTACCTGTAATTTCGTTTGACGTTATATAAAATGACAATACATCTGATTCTGATTTTGATTGTTTAAATCTGTCCAGTGGTTTATGAGATATTATGCTAACAGCAAACTGATTTGACTTCAAGAGTTAATGCCAAGGCTTTAGGCAATGATAGTGTCAAATGTGTTGCCATCAAAGTATGTGTTGAGGACAATGCTCAGCTACTATCACACCAAATTTTAGCTCAATAGCTATAAAATTGAGTTACAGTCATTTTTCACAAGTCATTTACCTGTAGCAGCCATCTTAATTTAATGTGAGTTCAAAAGCTAATCAATTGTAGATGTCAACCTAGTGATTATTTTCTGAAAGTTTTATTAAAATCCATTCAGTGGTTCAGGAGATATTTTGCTAACAAACAGAGTTGGTTCTACTAGTTAATGGCAAAATTTAAGCACAGATCTCACAGTTAGTGAGAATTAGTTAGTGCTCAGTGTATAAGTTAGAGATCCCTCTCAGCTACGACCACACCAAATTTTAGCTTATTTTTTGTTTCTCCAAACGTTAATCAGTTATAGATTTCAACCCAATGATTGCTTTCTGGTTGCTTTTTTTCATTTCTGTTTAGTGGTTCATGACACATTTTGCGAACGGTACTGACAAACGAACACACACAGATATGGGCAAAAACATTATCACTCCACCTTCAGCGGCGGGTGATGATCATGGTTTCCAACAGGCACAAAACAAAACTAAGTAACAAATCCTGTAAACCTGTCAAGTTGGACTTGTCAGAACTGGGAGTCACTAACAAGGTTCACTAACAAGCCGAACAGGAAAAAGTGTTTGACCAGTGAAACTGAGCTGCTGCTTTCCTTGTGACATTTTTCAGGACATGTTAAAGAATACGCCAAAGGGCCACGTGGATCGCCTTCCCCTCCAGCTTGCCCTGACCGAGCTGGAGATGCTGGCAGAGAAGCTGAATGAACAGAAACGAGTCGCTGACCAGATTGCAGAGACTCAGCAACTTGCCCGCAGCATCAGTGATCGCCTGCTCAGTAAGGTGAATGGCTACACAAGCTTGTTCACCCGCTACACAAGCCACACACACTTGCCCCAATCAAATCAGCTGCAGGCCTGGCAACTCATCTAGAGCTGTTATCGCTGTGAGCCAAACACCTAGACATTAAACTGGTGTATAGCAATCACTTATATCACTTTCCTAGACATTAATTTAGGGAGGCATTTTTACTTGGAGAAATTATCTCATCGAAATGATGCCCATTATCATCCCTAAACAGTACCACATGCAAGGGCAGAGGCATTGCTTCTTCATTACCACGCTGAAATTACAGTCCTGCCGCTGCAAATCTGAACAAACGCTGCTCTGAATAAGAAGAATTAGGGGGTAAATGAGACATTTAATTGGAAACTGTAAGAGAGCTATCTCTTTTCACCCTGTCAGTCTCTCTCGTCTTTGCTCTTCACTTTACCCCCCATTCCCCTCCTGCACTCTCTTTTTCTCCACTTACACACTCCTCTCTTCTTTCTCTAGTGTGACTACATTGTCCTTTAACCTTTTCACTTTTTCAAGTACTCTCTTTCTTCCTTCTTTTTTTATATGTTTCTCCGTCAGACAGTGCTTTCCAGGCCTCTGAGATGAACTGATTTGCCCAATCTCCTCCACTCACACAAAATTCCATTTGCAGAGGTGACACAGCAGAATTCCAATAAGAACGTCTTCTCAGTCCCTCCCATAACCACCCAATGAAAAATGTATTCTTTGTCTCATACTATCTAAGTCTCCAGCATATAGGACATATAACAATGCAAACGAGAAAGGGTTACGTAGACACCTGGTTATAAATGCTCTAAGAAAAGGCTTTAAGGATATATTTTCATAGCAGCCTGCCTCTTGAAGGAGCAGCAAGGTTTTCTGGCCATCAAACAAAAACCGAAGTTGAACTAATGAGTTCTTTTGTGGCCCTTTGGAGCTGAAATAAGTTGTATTTTACAGACAGGGCATCAGCTTTTGTGAAACATCAAAGTATCAGGATGTGACTTCCACTGCTTGCAGCCCAGTGCATCTTAAACTGGGATGAATTTGGTTTGGTTTGTTGAAATGTACATAGAATAAAAACACTGATTTAGGCTGTCACAAAAGAAGCTGAACCAAAGTGATAAGAAGAAAACAAACAAAAAAGACTTGCTGTTGCTGTTTTTCTTTGCCAAACATATGGATAACTGGAAAATGCAGCATGTGCTGACATACTGTTGCATAAATTGCACATGTTATTGGATTCTTTTACCGGTGTATGTGTGTGTTGATGTGTAAAGGTGTGTATGCATCAAACAGTTTATGCGTTTAAACCTGTGCAGTTGTCCTGTTGTTGCAGAAGGGATTGTGTGTCCCAGCGCTCATAAGATAAGCCAGTTTGGATTCTGTGTTAGTACCAAGGTGGATGGTATAGTATAGACAGAAAAGGCGAAAAATGATCAAAAGCCTGTTTTGCAAGTATCTGTTTAGAAAATACAAACATTTCTGGCACCTCCTGCAGCCTAAATGAATGAAGGTTTTTCTTTGGTTCCTCTCTAATCACTGTGCAAATGTGTGACAGCAAAGCCTCTGAAAGGGCATATGCAACCTCTTTTAACTGTGTTCACTGAGTGAACTGGGCTTGTGATGTGACAGTGTGTATACATACACGCACATTAAACGACCTTCAGCAGAATGAATGTGTTGCTAATCCCTGATGAGATATCTGTTCCTCCAAGCCTGACTTCTCTGTCCTCCAGGCACTAAACTCTAGAGGACTTGGGCTTTGTGATACTGTCTCCTCTGCCTCTGATCTGATTTCTGTTTCCCTTTTAGCAACTGAACTCGGAGCAGAGGTCACTGGTCCTTTGTGAGACGCTTATTGAGACCGTGTATGGCGAGCGGGGACAAGTCCTGAAGTCGAAGGAGAGAAAGGTCTTCCTCTTTGATGATGTGCTCATCTGTGCGAACATAAACGTCAAGTAAGTTCCTTAAGTTGATCAGCTAATTCATTTGTGAATACTTGACCAATGCAGTTATACTGTTTACAACCCTAAATCTGAAAAAAATTGGACATTGTGTAAAATGTAAATAAAAACAAAATCTTTTGCAAATCTCCTAAACCTACATTTTATTCACAGTGGGACATACCAAACATATCAAATGTTTTAAAATTCAAAATTTTTACAGTTTTTTTTACCATTTTAATGGTGACAACATATCTCAAAAAAGTTGGGACAAGGACAACAAAAGGCTTTAAAGGTAAGTGGTACGAATAAGAAACAGCTGGAAGAACATTTTGCAATGACTCGAGTTAATTGGCAACAGGTCAGACTTTTTCTTCTTCTTTTTTTTCCAAAGTTTCTTAATTTCAGCATTTGATATGTTTATTATGTTTTGATGTAAATAAAATTTGGGTTTATGAGATTTGCAAATCATTGCATTCTGTTTTTTATTTACATTTTACACTTTTTTTTTCTGAAATTGTAGTTCTAGCATGAAGTTGTATGTACCTTTTTTAAAGCAGAGCCTTGTAGAGTATACAGTTTGAAAAAATATGTATTTGATAGCACAGTGCTCTAACATGATGCCCAAGGAGTGTTTTAGTAAACTGCATAGTGAGGAGAAATAACTGCAAGGCGTTTTGAGCACTATCAGAAGTTGCAGGAGCTTTATCAGCTTTAAACAAATGGTAGAATACCTCACAACAGCTTCAGGAGTCCTAGATTACTGACATAAAACGTTTTTGGTTTCTTTCCAATTTATCTTCTGTGTCAGCACCATTGATCAAATCTCTCTCTTTCTGTCTCTCTCAAAAGAAGTAAGCAGAAAAAAAAAAGATTTTATATATTTTTGCGAAGCCCTCTCCAAGGATGTTACTGAAAGCTGTCTTGTCCGGCCCCTAAAGTAATTATCTCTGCAAGTCTCATTTCGAAACACGGGTTCAGAGGTTGACTTTGTCTGCCCTTCGGTTTTTTGACAAAATGATCACAGTGTTTATTGTCAGCATGATTACAGGAATATATGAATAGTCAATGAACTCTTCCTGGCAGCCAGGGCAACAATTTCAGCAGGGAACATGGATAATCATAATTTTTTTTTAATTCAAACTACCTACATGCAACATTTTTAGAAGCATCTTTTCATTTTGAATACCTGCTGTAGCACTGCAAGTACATTTTCTCTAAATTTCTTGCTTTGTTCTCTCATTCTCCTATTTTTTTTATCTTATTTCCTGTAGGGGGCCTCCAGATATCAGCAGTCTTGTACCTGTCGGCCCTAAGTACACCATGAAGTGGAGCGCCCCCCTTCAGCATGTGCAGGTAGTGGAGGTTGGGCAGGAGAGCTCTCAAAACAAAGACTTGTTTCAACAGAGTGGGGCTAAGAGGCCAAGTGGTGCCTGCAATTCAGGTAAAACAAATATACATCTCTGTGCTATCTCAATATTTTCTTCTGTCACCCTCTAGTTAATCTCATCACTTTAACTGACTGTTGGTCTCAGCCTCTTTCTCTGACTCAGCAAGGCTAATCTGTTCCCTTCTCAAGTATCTCATGAAAGGGAGGAGATGCAGCCGTGCTGCTTGTCACTCTGATTGAGGATGTGTTTGTGAGGAGGATAGCGATGATGGTCACTTGTTCCCATCTGCCTGGAGGTGTTTTATCTTGGAGAGTGATGTTGGTGTAGTGAGCCCTGAGCTGCATCATCCTCATGGTCTCATTTCACTCTCTGATAGACCACAACATGTCTAGAGAGGAGTCATCAATCTGTAGAGATTATTCCCTGCCTTTCTAGGCCCAATTAGAGAGCCAGTAGCTGTAGATAGGAATCTGTGGTTGAAACACTAGTTCTCCCACCACCTCTCACAAAGCTCTGGTGTACACAGAGCTTGACGAGATCCCTGATAAATGTGCCATGGGAAAAGGAAGATACAAAGCCTTATCAGGATGTAATGCAGCACACTTTGTAAAGTTGCTGCTCCATGACTTAAATATTAATCGTGCCTTCTTCAGTGCTCCCCGTGTCATGCTCAGAAGGCAGCTGCTGTTTTGAGAGCTGGTTTATATTCTCACTGGATTTAGTTTCTTTCTTTTGTTCGGGTAGTTTATACTCATATCCTCACAACTTTGCGGCAAGGCTTTGGGATCATTTAAGATTAGCTCTCAGTGCACCTTTCTGCACACCTTTGTAAAACTCTGAAAATGTTATGCCCCAAATAGGTCCTGGATTCTGATTCTGACATTCCCCCATCCTTGCTCTTCCTCTTTTGGTGCTCATGGTAAGGTGTCTATCCTGAAACCTCCGTACACGTCTGTGGGGCTGGTTCCTAAATCTTCAATCAGACTAGCAGTACCATTTATTTATATGCCCTTGTGATGTCATTCAGTGGGGTGTCTTGTTGAAACCCCTTCCTCCCTCAGCATGGCTTAAAATTGAATCATTTTTCACCTTCTGCAGGCCCTTGTACCTGTCTTTATAAAAAAAAGCTTGCCTTTAGGCAGCCCTGTCTTTTTCACTCATCCCTTTCCATCTGTCTGAGTCTGTATTGTTCGGTCTGTCTTCACAGAAGGCCAAACAATGTTATGCGTCTCCCCGAAAGCCAGTTGTGCCAGGTGTTTATTCTTTTATACTGTCTTACCTCCTTTCACCCTCATTATGCCTCTTTCATTCCTGTTTCCCTCATGAACCACGGTCAGAAATACTGCTTTTTGCCAGTGGTGCAACAGTGAGCTTTGGCTGTGGATCAGACAAGGGTTTTGATACAAGTGTTAAAGCTGTATTGTCTTTAAAGCCACTATAGCATCACTGGCACAGCAGCTGAGTGCAGAGATGGACTCTTCTGGGCTGGGGCCTTCCACATCAATGAATTATGTGCCTGGTGGCCAGTGTGGATAGTCATGTCTTAGTGTGTAAACCATATCCTGCCTCACCAATGGGATTATACTGGATTACAACTCAGCACATTCACCTCTTGGGCTGTAGCCAGCAGCAGGCCCAGAGAGACTCGGCAAACCTGCACAGGGGTCCAGGCAATCCCTTTGAAGAAGACAGTCATACATTGTTCTTTCTGTTCACAGCAGTCCTCTTTATATTCAGATATCTCACCTATTGATTTCTTTGCACAGATGACAGATGCCACTGTGTGCCAGTGTCAAAGATCCCATTAAACATCAAAAGCTACAATGGAACTCTTTAGATGAATAATAGCAACCCGCCCTTTTCCTTTTTCTCTCTCTCATTCCTCTTATGGCTGTGCTTTCACTTCATTTATGCATGTGAATAGCCAAACAGCTGCAGGTCCCCTCAGATGAGCATGCCTCACTAAGCTCACCGACCTGCTCAGCTCTTCTGCTACTTTATTATGTGGCAGTGGTGACAGTGTAGGACAGCTCTGGAGCGAAATCTGCCTGCAGAATTTAATTAGGCAATCCTCGTAGAGCTTGGTGCTGGAGAAATGTAGGCCAGGGAAGCTAGGACGGAGGACGGCAGACAGGAGGAAACAGTTATTGATTCTTTGCACTAGGAGAGAAAGACTTTGAAGGCAGTGGGCCTCAAATCGATGCTGAATTTTGTGTCTAATGAGACACCTGCATTCCTTTTGGCCAGCAAAGGGCATCATGGCTCCAAAAAACAGTTTCTCCATCTATTTTTTTTTCTCATAAATTCACTTGCTTTAGTTCAACAAATAATGCCGATCGATCCATCTACACATTGAACCTCTTTCATTAGTGCCTACTGGAGTTTCAACCAAAGGCACTTTTCTTTCCTCTCCCAGTAGTTCTTTTCAAAACTGTCTTAGTTTTCTTTCAGTTTGTGGAACACTTTGACCTCAAGCTTTCTTGTATTTTACATCCACTTCAAGGCAGTTAGTCTGCAAATCATCTTTTTAGTATACGTTAAGCAGTTTGAGGTAATTTATAAACATTCTTGGAACTGATAAGTATGTTTATCAAGTAATCTGCCAAGGTAAAAGGTCAAACATTGGGATTGGCAGGATCATTTTATAAAAACTTAACTTAAGTTGAATATCCTTAGACTGTTGAATCATTTAGACTTTAGTCAAACAAAAATAAAATCCCTTTTTTGATAGATGTACTATTGGTAAAAACATGACTGAAACCTTGTGAAATTTAAGTAATTCATAGCTGAAGATATGGCTTACTTTTTGGAGCTCCCTGTGATCAGGAGCAGAGAAAAAAATGTGCAAAAACAGAGGAGCAACAATGAAAGAAATGACCCATGTCAAGTCAGACAGAGCTTAAGAAAGAAAGAACTGGAATGTAGGTGGGTTGCAATGTAGACGGCAGGAGAAGCTGCTGGCTGGAGCAGTTTAACTAGAGTACTTTCATGGCATTTACCAAAAGATTGTGCAAAAGAGAAAGAGCTGATTGATTAGCTGATATGGCCTGTAGTCAGGATCATTTGAAATGTTGTTGGCTGAGTTTAATTATGTGACCTTTATGTTTAATTTAACTATACCTTTCAGTGTCTAATTTGAATTTAAAGGTGATATTTTTATTTAAAAATTGCCAGTCTTTGATTGCTAATAAGATAAACAGGAGATAAAAAATATAAATTATATAAAGGACCACTTGTGAGATAGCATAGAATCCCTAAAGTTGCATTGCCACAACTTTCTAAGACATTAAAACTAGATTAATTCATGATCCTGAGTTATTTATGCTCAAAATGAGTACATAATTTTCATATTTAGGTGTGTTGTTCTTTATGATGTTTATCTCATTTTCATGTTTAGGCAACTCAGTAATAAAGCTGCATACACAACCTCATAATTCATGACTTTATTTTAGAGTGGCAACATAATATTTTTTTTCTATTCATGCTAAAGGACTTTGGAAAATTTAAAAAAATTTAATTGAGAATCACAAAAATTGTGGTAAAGGTTTTAGTAATCACAACATTCAAATGGTGCAATATGTGCTAACAAGCTTTCTGCACTGGACCTGGAAGTCCGCTGTTCTGGTTTTAAGTTTCCTTTTTAGATTCTGGGTCAGATTCAGGTCTGGACTTTGTCTCACCCTTGAAAATGTTCAACAAATTCTCTGCTGATTGATGAGGTTTCCTGGTTGTCCATGGAGACCAGCCTTGTGCAATGTCTGGTAGAGTGGCACCATTGAAATTTTACTACCAGAACCTCCCAGCTTCATCACGTTGCCCTTGCTGGTGATCAGTCAAGGCTCTTGGAAATGATGACTGTTTAAAGTCTTCGGAGGACAACATAAAACTTTTTTAATTGTATAAATTTTAGTTTGTACAAGCTTGATTGCATTAATTTGAACTGGATTATAGTTAGATTTTAAGTTAATATATATATATATGAAATTCGGGGTGTTAAATTGGATTGTAAATGAATGAAATTTGATTTTTTTATTTGTTTGATTTTTGAAATTTTCTTTGCACACACCTCCCCTCCCACACACACACCTCAACCCACACACACACAAAATTGTGGTAGTAAAATGTACCCTAATTTACTCTAATTAGTAGCTGTCATTGCATTTTTTATACTTTGTGAACAGGAAATTCATCAAATGCATGCCACGTCCCAACCACACACAGACAGAGGAAGTGAAATTAAATGTCTGAAGTTTAGTGTTCAGAACAAGGGTCAAGACAGGAAGCCGACTGGTGAATCAGACAGTACTGTTTCCTCATTCAAAGAACAGCAAATACGGCTCCTTTGTTAAAGTCTGTTGTGTCTGAGGCACATACAAAGTGTACTTTTGGCTTTAGTAGTTTGATGCTCTGTCTGCTACAATATTAGAGCTGAAGTTGGTCAGTGAGTAGGGGATTAAAAACAAAGAACAAGGGAAGGTTTCTCAATTGCAGATACCCCCAAAAAATAGACATTCTGGAAACTGGGGAGACAGGAACTTCACATTCTATTTATTTCTTTGCTTGGGTGAAAAAATTGAGTGCAACAAATAAGACTGAGGTAGATCAAATTAAAACAGGAAATCTGAAAAGTCTTGAGGCACATCAACAAAAGATAACAGCAGTTGTGTGTTAATAATTAGTAATTAGTGGCTAAATAAAAGTGTCAACCAGATTTGATTTGATTTGTACACAATATGTGGACAGTTCTCAGTGTGTACCGCAAATGCAACATGTTGGTAATTTCAGAAATTCTTACACTTCATGTGTTGCCCACCTCCTAGGCAAAGCTCTTCTGGGTCCTCCACGGCTGTATCAGGAGCTGCAAGAACTGCAACATGACCTTTCAATTGTCGAAGAGGTTACTCTGCTTGTGGGCACACTGCAGGGGACGTACCAGGTACATATCACCTTAAGTTATCGAGGTGTATTTTAGAACATGCAAAGGGAAAAATCAGCCGAAAGAAATAGCATTTTAAATCCAGCTAAGTATGCAGACCAAACCACTGAAATCGCAGTGTGTTATGTTCACAAACATCACCCAGGCTTGATTGTTCAGAGTTTTGTTAAAGGCTATAATTGGCTGTGAACAAACACACACAGAAGTTGACATTCAAGATATATTTTTTCTCTGCTAAGAGTTCTTTCAGTATTCTAAATTTGTAATCAAGCTATCTAGAGATATTGAATTGAAATGTTTGAAATATGGAGTACAATCTGCCAAGTGAAGCTTACCTTACAGTACTGTTTAACTTTGCGAACACACTGAAGAATTTCAGAAGTAGCACTGAAAACATTAACCTACGCAGTCAGTAAAGGCCTAGCATTTTTTGAAGGAATGCATATTGCCCACCGTCTTTCATGCCAGAGTTTTAGACTAAGACCATCCTATGTTGAGAAATGACAGAGTTGGAACCATTTTGGTTAAACCTCAAAAATAGAATTATGTGTTAAATGTTTGTGCTTTGGAGTATGTGTTGTGAAAGACTGCCAGCTACTATCACACCAACACAGATTCTGGGTGATCAGTTAACTCTGTGTAAGTTGGGGAAGAGTTTGTCACAGCTACTACCACATCAAATGTTAGCTCAGTATTTTATCTCATTATTCTCATTTTTGTGTTTTCTAAGGTCAGTTGGCTGTGGCGGTAATCCTGAATTGGGTTGAGTCCAAATCCTAATCAGTTGTAGACGTCAACTCAGTGATTACAGCACATACAAAAAACACATACACACACTTACACACAGACATGGGCAAAAACATAGTCACTCCACCTTTGCCTTCAGCAGCAGGTGATAATAAAACACTGAAATGAGTGAAAGCTAAGAGATTGAGTTTGGATTTTGCAAAGTTAATCATTTAGAGACACCCCTTTTGTTCCTTTCTCTTTAAAAAGACTACAGATGTCTTTGAGATGTTTAAAATGTGATCAAAGAACCACCTTATGTGCTTTTTGAATTATTCATTTGTAGAAGCACAAAGCCTTCCATCTATCTTTCCAACAACAGTGCCACAAGGGTGGGAATGAGATGTTCCCACTGATAGAAAAGACAGACGGTGAGATTTGTTATGTTGCTGAAGAAAACTGTCAGCACCCTTCGTGTAGTGTTCGAGTCAGGACTCTTCCCTATAGTCTTCCAGTATCACATTTACACCACTGTACACTACAAACTACATACACACCCAGGGAGGTGTACTTCAGCAATCACCAGAGTCTCTCTAATGGTTGCACTTTTGCCTCCATGCACTTAATGAGCACAGTGTCCTCAGGAGAAGTGATACTAGCCTGGCACTTATAGGCTGATATTCAAGTTCCACCCTGTTATAATACTGTCTGCTTAAAAAAAATAAAAAATATTTCTACACAGCTCATTTGCTGCAGAAAATTGATTTGATTCTATGTGACTTGAGGGTCTAGGTTTTACTATAAAATGGATGCCAATGCCGAAATAAATTCAGTGTTATGTTTGAGGGAACTGACAGGATTGTGTAGTTCATTATTTGAAAAAAATTGGTTCAAATAATGCAAGGTTTTGTTAAAGGATGTGCATGTGCTGTGTCTGCAGATGGTGTATGGTCTATGCTCGATGGCCCTATGCAGAAGATTTTAACTTTGTCTTTTTTTTATTTTTTTATCAAAGAACCTGAACACCACTGTTGCACAGGACTGGTGTCTGGCTCTGCAGAGGCTTATCCGCATCAAAGAAGAACAGATCCAGTGTGCGAACAAATGTCGCTTACGCCTGCAGGTGCCTGGCAGGCCAGACAAGTGAGTAGTATTTCACGTATAGATAAGACTTTAATTGAAATGTATAGCATATTGCAATATCTGTCACATTCTAAAAGTTTGTTGGCGCCTCTGGATTTAATTTTCGGTGCAGTCTTTACTGTTTATCTCATAATAAACTCTGCAGTGTGGATCTGTTTAACTTAAGCACAACATCACATTTAATGTACAGAATGACAAGACTGTAAACTAGGACACACTGCTATTTTTTCAATGCAATGCCTTCCCTGTCTCTAAAAAAGCTGCAGGGCAAATCTTTTGCTACAAAACTTCAGTAAATGTTTCCATGGAAATGTTCCATTGGAATTTTAGTCATTTTATTTCACCTTAAACTGTTTGGGTACTAGCTTTGTCTTACAGTTTTTCACAACAGCGCGGGCATCTTTGAAATCAGCTACATTCCCGTTGGTTGGTGCCTAGACATCTAAAGGTGTGCCTTCTAACTTCTAGACAGTCATCCTAAATTTTCATAGTTTTGTCATGATTTTATAAAGGAATATTACTTTGGAGCCAAAATAAAGAATATTGCTATAATTTCTTTTTTTTCAGCAACTATATACTCTGTAAATTCAAATCTGAAATACCTTTACAT
>JAOXNZ010000166.1:4783783-4794694 GCA_028566095.1 Kryptolebias brasiliensis
GGATGGATGGATGGATGGATGGATGGATGGATGGATGGATGGATGGATGGATGGATGGATGGATGGATGGTTGGTTGAATCAGGTGTACCTCCTACACTGAGTGTACAGCTCTGTGGTTCAGACTTAATTGTACCTGTGGTGCTGTTCCAAATCACTCAGGTGATTTAACTGTACAGCAGAAATTAGTTTTGAGCCCATTTTAACAGTCTGGTTTTGTTTGTTTTTAATTTGGAGTTTTTTTATGTTGATTTGTAAAGCTTTTTCTAAGGTTGAGTTTTTGTTTAATATATTTTACATTCTTACTCATGTGTGAGTTTATGTTAACCTTAGGCCTTTTTTTGTAAGAATTTTTTAGTATTTATATTTTTGAGCATCATGTTTTTTTTATAGAATAGATGTTTTTATCATCCTGATATACTGTGCTGTCAGTGTTTTGGTAGCTTTGGTCTTTGAGGTCCTTAAAACACACCATTACAGGTGGCTTATGAACCCAGGGCTTTGTTCCTTTCTACCATCTGGAGAAGTCTTCCTGTTAAATCAGCTTAGAAAACAGAAAGATTGGACCAAGGCACTAATTAAGAAAGCTTTCAGTTTCTTTCCACCTGCTATCTTTCTGGACACATTTACTAATATTTATTTGCATCATACACAAAAACTAGTTGAGTGTTGTTAAAGTCTTGGAGTTTTAGAGACAAACTCCAGTTCCAAATTGAGTTTTGCATCATTCCACTGAAGACGTGATGTTGGCTTCCTGTCTGCAGGTTCGCCTGGGAGTGATCAGGGAGCACAGCCTGTTAGAAAGAGTTTTGTGAGTAAGTGGGTACAAGTGAGAGTTTTGATACAACTCTTTGCTCTCTTTAAAACTTGTAATTATGCTACTTTTGTGGACAACTTTGGGAGTTAAAAAAAAATCTAAATCAAGACAAAAAAAAAAAAATCTGATGAAAAGAAAAATCCCATCTCCATGATAAATGTATGAGTTCAGAAAATAGTTGAAGATGGTTTAGGTCTGGGTTGTTTTTTGAGTTATACAGTAGTTTAAGATAATTCATTCTTTACTTTAAAATGATTCACTTATTTTTTTTTCCTTTTAAAGTATCAAATGTACAGTAGCTTACATTGTATTTACTATTTTCAATTGTTTTGTGATTTTACTTGAATAAATTTGATTTATTTTTAAACTTTAAATTTCACAGCGAAATATGTACCAAGTCACATTTTGATTTTGTGACTTCTTTTTGAGTCAAAATTATAGTTGTTGAAGGAAAAAAAAAGGTTCACCTCACAGAAATACAGACTTTGAATGAGGATCTTAGTCAATATAAATGTCAGGGGTTTACTGAAATTGTACGTTGCTCAGTAAATCTTTTGATTGAATTATAATTGCATTTAATGGTAGAAACAGCTGATTTTTTCCAAATAAAGTCTGAAACACTTTGCTGCTCAGTAGTCTGGAGACGCCTGCCTGTGGAGACCTGAGGGCTGTAACTCCTTTATGATGAAAGCTTTTTATAAGGAAGTCTAAAAGTCATCTTAGAGGTCTTTTTGTCAAAACTAAAATCTCCAGAGTGAATTTACTGTGCAGTGCATTTTTGCCAATTCCAAAAGCACCAAAAACCAACCATGCAAACAATACAAGCAGCTCTTTTGGACTTAAAAACAACTGACCTTTCCCCACCGGTTATTGTGACACACTGTACAGTACAACATGTAACCAAGCAAAAAACAAAAACCCCAAAGTGTTTTCTTCAAGAATAAAATACAGTATTAATAACAACAATAATTATTATAATTATAATCATAATAATTGTGAAAGCCTGTGGTTCCAGTATGAATAATCAGCAGCTGAGTGTTCCCGCCTCCAGTTGGTTCTACCTCCCTGGCAGGCTTGTCAAATAAGGAATGACACTAATCATGTTAAAGTGAGATGGGCTATAGGGATTTCTGCATGCTTTGATCAAAGTAATGACATTGTGTCTAATCAGCCTGATACTGCACTGTTTCCCTGGCTGCCTCCACCTTCCTTGTCCCACTTGTCTTGACTTCCTGCTCCTAATTCATAAAAAAAAAATAGAAATTTGTCCTTTTTGCTTGTCATCTTTTTTACCTGCTGCATTTAGCAAGCAAGCATTCAAGTGTCCATTATGAAAAAGTTCAAATGCATCCCTTTCAGAGTAAATGGTAACTCATTGTTTTTGGAATTTAAATTTGGGGAGTGAGCAGAGTGAGCTAATATTATAATTTTCTCATGTTTCCTTACTGCACACAGAGTAATCTAACTGTTGGAGGATTTACTGTTTATCAGCTTTTTAATTCTTTCAGGCTAATAATCTGTTCAAAGTACAACCCTAGATTTCTATTCCTTTAAGTAAATATCAGTGACTTTGTCTGGACACTGTATTTTTAATAGATTTAAAGAAGTTAGAGAGTTTTTTTGGCAGGAATAGTGACAATTGTGAAGTGAATGTTAAAAGTGTGAAGGAGTCTGGGTAAGTGGGTCCTGCCTCTGGCTCTTGTACCTCTGTCACTTGAAGCTGCCCTTTTTTGGAGGCCCTCTTGCTGCTAGATAAGTGCCCCTATCTTCTTTTCACCATGTGCAACGAACCATTATTTGTTCTGGCTCATTCTCAAGAGCCCAAAGGATCGCTTCTGTCCAGATTTTGTGTGCTGATACAAATCAAACAAATGATTGCATGCAAATAAGGGTGAGTGTCGAGGAGAGAAGCTAAAGACTATATTTAGCTCATCTCACATTCACACAACATGATTTATACAGAGAAAAAAAAAATCTTTGCTGTCTTTGCAGCAAGCAGCTGTCTTTTTTCTTTTTTTTTTTTCTAGAAAAGACATTAAATTTTATCTGAATACTGATGCAGGTCTCCTGCAGGCATAATGATTTAAATCATACTGAAAACCTACAGCGACACATTAACTCTTTGCCAATGAAAGCAATCCCACCTTAATTGGGATTTCATCAGAGAAAGGTTGGATGGCTCCTGCTTTCTTATTTTTCTCAGCATTAGCACTGATAGGCTCACACAAAGCATACTGCAGCTTTGTACCATATAGCTGTGCTACATGGGAAGTCAAGCCTCTATTAAGGCAGACGCTCAGCCTGTGGGCTGTGAATTTCCTTGGGTGGACCTTTTTTGTGAACATCTATGGTTGCTTTCTTCTTTAGTAGGTAGATTTTTTCACCATCTATTTTCTCTTGAAAAAAAGCAAAGGCATCCTTAGGCATTGATTGGGAGAAGCCTTTTTCCAAACTAAGCCACTGAACCCTCCCGGCTGTCAACAGCTCTGCTTTAATACTCTTCTATACTTCTTCATTAGCACTGAGAGCAGGGTCTTGAAGTGTTCAGTGTGGCCTTGCATATGTTAGTTTTAGAAGTCAGATGGATTAATTGAAAATGATTTCATATTCATTTTCTCCTGACTTGACTGCAACAATAGATCACTCGATCTTGAAAGCATTGAGAAACTTCCTTATTGTCAGGCAACTCAAAGCCTTTCAGAAACTTAGAGGAGTCTCTGTTCTTCAGCGATGAAAAGATTGCCAACATTTTAACAACTGTTTGATCTTCTAAAGATGACATGGTGAATCTATTACATAATGTGTTTTAAAAGTGATAAAAAGAAAGTGGGCGTGGATAACAAATGACAGGATCTACTAGGATCAGTGATCCAAATATTTCTTTAAACTTGCGTTGCTGACGTGCAGAAAATTCAAGTTCAACAGAAGACACGTTATCCTCTGGCCCTCACAGTTTGGCTAAGACAGCGGAAATTTAATTTTAGAATGATCTGAGAAAGACTGACCTGGTTTTCCTCGTTGCCCTCCTTGTTCCTTTTTTCTATTTTCAGCAGAATAGCCTATTATTGATGTCATTAGGATTCAGTCCATCTGCACAGCTTTTTTTCGGGGTTTTTTTTCTTCAGTGAAGTTTTTTGTTCCCTACAGGTTGCTGGTGGAGGCGAAGGCTCTCAAGGTCACATAGAGATATTTTCCCTCAACAGGTCCACCCCAAGGTATGTGAAGAGCCTGCAGGTAGACTCTGCTGTCCGATGTTTGGAGTATGCACCGGTGCCTTCACCGACTGAGGAGACGGGAGTGAACAAGACTGCCTCAGGGATCGCTACCAACATTTGTGTTGGATTGGATGATGGCCGGTGAGAGACTTGTCTTTAAAGATAAGGATAAAATGCTTTTCAGTATACCCTGTATCTTCTGTTGTAAAATAATACCAGATATTATCCCTTGTCATGCTCCTCTGAGATTTCCAGCCGCACAGATTTGCTTGTCAATATTTCATCAAAACAAGAAGTCTGAGTTGATATCACAGCAAAAGCATCAATACTGCTACTTGTGCTGAGATCAGTTTCATTTTTAAATCCAATAAACCTTTTGATTCCCACACAATGGGGATCAAAAGGTTTAGAGGAGAGATTTAATCTTAGTCTCATGTCACAGTCATAGTGAATAGATTGTTTTTTTTTGTGTTTTTTTCAGTCAGAGTTCTCTCAGATAAGATTTACCCAGTATATTACCATTTTATGCTATTTTAATTAACTGTAGTGATAGTTATTTTAGGAGTAGCCTAAATCAAATGTCTGCTGTTTGTGTATGCTGACACATCATCTTCCAGTAAAAGTGTCTGTCCTGGGGAAAAAAAAATGCACACCACAAAATAAAACGAGGGGAAAATAAACAATTCAGCATTTTAGATCATTCAAAAGCCTGTCAGCTCCAATGCTGCTGAACATTTTATTTTTGCAGAGAAACAAACACTGATATGCATTTGTCATTCCAAAGAAGACAATAAGATGCAGCAAAGTTCAGGTGGCATTTCAAACACGCCAAAGACAGAGTGGCTCCACATACGCAAAGCTTTGTGCACTGTTAAATCAAAGTGCATGAAAATGAGGCACTCTGTCATTTCGAATGACACTCATTTATCATGTTGGCTTGTGCTGCTCTTGTTCTTCCAGCATCGTGGTCTATGGGAGTGTGGACACCGCAGCACAGTACCTGCTGACCCTCCACAACCCAGAAGGCTGCCCTGTGCTGTGCCTGAAGCACTCTTCTCGCTTCCTGTTTGCGGGCCTGCAGAATGGGACAGTGATGGTTTATGGAAGAAATAACAGTGGTGAGGTTCTCTCAAACGTCTCTTTCTAGACTGATGGCTTTGGTTTAGTGACTATCTGTGGGGAACTGTTCGTTCTCTTCAGTGTGTGGTCCATGTGGAGAAAAAAAATGTGTCACTGTCATTGTGTTAATGTCTCTATTCATGTTAGCTTGTGATTGATGACTAAGCATGGGTCAATAACCGGTTTCAAGGTATGCCAAAGTGTAAAAAGTCACAGTGTCAAAACCACTCAATTTTTCTGTCATACTGTTCCTATGGTTTAAATGCCTTTTATTAAGATATGAGGGACAAAACGTTTTTTTTCACCAAGCAGCGCTCCCCCCTTCTGGTTGTTGCTTTGACCCATCAATCAGTTGTGTATGGAAAAAGTATAAATAAAACAGCCTGTTCACTGTGGTGTTTCAGCTGACTCTGAAATTAAATTAAATTTTGAATTTGAAATTGTTTTCAGTGCTTCAGGTCAAAGGGAAAACAGTGACCGTCAACTTTTATTACCATTATTATTATTATAATTATACTGTACTTTTGTGAAACCATGGTATTTTTGCTCAAAATTATCCTGCCATCAGTATTTCATACTGACTCACGCTTATAGATGACAAAACTAAATAACAGAACAGGCAGTATTAACAAGCATACTTGAAATGCTGCTGCACTTATGCTCGTGTCACTCAGTCAGAATGCATGCGTTTTAAAATCATTTACTTATCTAATACTTTATAAGGATTATTTACTGATATGAGGTCATCCAGTGTTTTGTCCTTGTTGTTTCTGTCGCTGTGTACCTGCAGAGTTTGGTGACAAATTCCTAATTAAGGCTGTTTGTGTACACAAAATATGTTTGCCACTTTGAATTAATGACTACAAATGAGTTTTATGATTTGTTGCTTTATATTTTTGCAAACCCCCTATTGCATTCTAATTATTTTTTAATGCATTTGACTTTTAAATATTTGTGCCATGCACAGTGCATTTTTTTTTCTCTGAAAGCCCATTTCTAGAATGAATGCTTTATGATTTGACTGCCAAATCACTTTAGAAACACTTTCATCATTACACTTTTTCTATTTTTTTTCCCCATTTTCAATGATTTTTCACACCTGCAGTAAATAAGAACATAACACTTCACCATGTGGTAGATGGCATGCCATGTTTAGTCAGGGATTGCACAAGACCAATGGAGCTTAACACCATCTCAGCAGAGGTTTGCAGTCTTCACAGCCAGCGGGAGCACAATAGCTCTATCAGTGGGTTCCTTTTACCTGGCCAAAGTATGTCAGCATGCCTGCCTGCCTCCTGTGCTCCCTTCTTCTCCCAAGCAGAGAGAATGATTAATTACACCAAGCTGCTGCATGCTGATTAAATATTACTATTCATGTTTTATAGATATATGTTTAAAAAAGGACAGGAGTAAAGCTCCTGAGCATGTCAGGGGAATGTTTGTGGATTTGGCACATCTGTTGAAGATTTATGCCCTTGTTGAGTGTAGAAGTGTCTGAAAAACAAGTTTGGAAACACCAAGGTTTCACCTGAGACTTGTGTAAAAAAAATAAAATAAATAATCGTTGCATTTTATTGTTTCTCAGCAATGGGTTTCCTCTAACTTTTCTCACTGAGACATTCACATCAAATTTTGTGTCAGCTTGCAGTGAAAATACTATTCAAGATGAGGCAGAGACATTTGGTTCCCTGTGACAAGCTTGTAAAAAACTAGAAACATAGTCATGGCCTTGGTTAGCATTGGGGAATAGGAGGACATTTACAAGAGTTAATTTTGAAAAGGTGGAAAAGTGACCTTTAGAACATGCCAAACAATTAACCTGTGGAAGTCAGAAGGTATTGTAACGCTATTCTTCTATAAAAGGCAGAAATAAACAACTCAAAATGTTAATTAAATGGCTGAATGATCCCCTTCTGTAATTTCCCTTTATTAATGCACAGCAAAAGAAACGCTTGTGCAATTTCCTTTAAAATGTGCTTTTGTGGCACCTGCAACGTGTGTCTCCATGATTACAATTCAAAGCAAAAGGTCTGCTTTATTTTCACACTGATGAAGGAAAAGGATCGGATGAGACATTGAGAGCTGAAGTTCTTTTCAAACAGGGAAAGGAACTGGTGATAAAACAGTGGGAAAGTGCATTAAAGTGTACTCCAGACTTATTAGAGTGTGGGTGGTGAGAGTGTAAATGCTGTGCTGCACAGTGTGTGGTGGTCTGCAGTGTTTGGTTATTCTTTGGTTATTTTAGTCAAGCAGTAGCTCATATTTTGTTACATCTTGTTTTTTTTGTCTAGTAGAGATTTAAAAGAAAAAGCCTCTGCTGATATGTTTCCCCTGGCACTTCAGCTGAACAAAGTTAAAGAGCAAAAATTTATTTCATTAGTAAATTAACTTACTGTGCTGCCAGTAGAAGGAATTGCATCTTTTTGCCTCACTCAGTGTGACAGTTTACCACATGTTCACACTTCTGTTGTAGAGTTCTTTGTAAACTATTGATGATTTTTTTTTTTCCCCCTACTCAAGTATTTTTCATCATTAAGATGTAATAGTCATAATTTGAATGAATGTGTTTTCCACTTTTTCTAGATGATCTTTTGGACCCTAACCCCTGCAGATGTGTAAGCCTGGGATCAGAACCAGTTCGTATTCTGCTGGTGCTGGATGAATCAGTGTGGGCAAGTTGTGGGAACTCAGTCACTGTTATTGCAATCTCCAGCCTCACAACGCAGGTAAAGCACAACATTTTTGCTAAATTAAAGCTTTTGGTCTTAGCAAATTCTTAATATGTGCATAATTTATTTGTATACCTTATTACCTACCTTACAATTAGAGAATTGAATAATGTGGTGTGTTGTGAAAATGGATTTCACTCTGTTTTTATTTTTTGATTTTTTTTTGCACCATCATACTGACACTTAATGGAATCATAAAAGACCAGTGCACGTTAAGAAAAAAAATGTTGTTAAAGCTCAGAAACATGCTATTTTTGTAAATTTCTCACAAAATCAGTACTAGGAATTGCTAAATTCTGGTTTGAGGTGCATAATTATGACCTTAATGATTATGTTGAAAGGAGAAACTACAAGGCGTTGTGCTGTGTTCATTTATGTACTTCCGCGCAACATTTGAGGAAATTTTCTTTTTTCGTTTCTGGAAAGATATATGAATACAACCTTTGAGAGCCCACAATCTAATCTGCTGTGTCATTGAGATTTACCGCTGCTGGTACTGCAACATGAACAACAAATCCGACCTCCTGTACATTCATGCGATGTGTGTTGGAGCTCACATACACAAATAAGCAATATTTTGTGAGCTCTGGGTGATGATAAAGGATGGTGCACCTTTATTGGCCAAAAATCATTCTGGCACTTGTCTGTCAAACTGCATTTTTTATTTTTTTTGTGCAAACATCCTCCAAGGTCTTTTTGGGGTTTTTCATTAGAAGTGTAGAACAGGAGGACTTCTCCGGCTGTGGTGGATGATAATGAACAGCATAAAACAAAGTCTTTTGGGTAAAGTTAAATATGGTACTCAGATGTCGAGCTGCAAACCATTACCATTTAATTATAGCTCCCAGGTGTGACTGTTCATAGCTGTACAAATAGGTTGAGTTTTAACTGGAAAGGAAGATTGTGCCAAAATGGATCCAATAAACAAATTAAAGGTCTACAAATCAACAAAATATATGTTATTGCACATCTGTTTTTTTATTTTTATTATTACTATGAATCAGTTACAATATATAAATAAAAACCTTTTTACCTCAATTACAGAAATGGAGCCTTGGGTTTGTTCATCAAATGTTTATTCATGATAATTCTAAATCAGTTTCTGTCCTTGACCTTGACCTCAGTCTGTCCCTTCTACTTAGAATGCACTTTAAAAACAGAGACATGTTTATTCATTGTCTGCTCTGTGCTCAGCACATTGCTGTTTTATCTGTTTCACTTCTGAAATTTATCTCCCCCAGCCCAGCCTCTTCCTGCATTACCCAATTGGGTTTTTGTTTGACTCCATGTATCCAAATGTAGTCATTAGTTCAGCTGTGTTACATTGAGGTCTCTGTCTCACTGTCTTTCCAAGCATAAATTAAACAATAAATCTGGAGCTCTGATCTCAGGCCAGTCTGTGTCATGCTAGCACAGATTGTTCCAGAGGATCACTCATCCCACAAGTACAAATATTTGTCAGATTAAATTTGCCCTAGTATTGTTGTGCCAAATATAAAACCTGAAGACAAACAGCATGTACAGAAGAAAATAGAAATATTATTTGGAGTACAAAATGATTGTTTTTTTGATGATTTGTAATGTTTTCAAAATACATAATTAAATAACTATCTAGTCCCAACCGGATCAGGTAGATATTACTTCTTGTAAAAACAGGATAGGTAGCAGCCAAATGGTGCTTTTTAAATTCATTTGATAAAGTGAGTGTGAGCATGTTTGACTGCTTTACTAAAAAAATTGAATTTGCTGGTTTGGAACATTCACATTTGTGCTAATACCAAGCCAGAAAGAAATGCAACAGCTGTGATTTGTTAAAAGCAGTGTCTGATGCTCATCAGTCTGAAGGGTTGTTAGGCTGTTTCTCAACAATTCTGAGTGATCATTTCAGAGTCCATACGTTCTAGGTACCAAGCTTAAAAATTTTAGTTTGAATTTTTGAGTTCTAGCAAGATGTTCTTAGTTTTTACCAAAACTGTAAGTTGCAGCAAGTGAGAAAAAGCAGCTGATAAATCAAGGCAATCACTAAACAAATAAATTGCATAATATGTTTGTTTTAAGATCCATATCATTAGGAGTAAGATGAGCTTTGAATGTCTTCTTTTATCTGTTCACCATTTTTTTCCAACCCCCGTCCTCTAGAGACAAGTACTTAAGCAGCTGAATGGTCATGCAATGGAGGCACAGTTCTGGTTCATGTTATTTCCCACAGAGCTTTACAGGTCCGCTCTGGTTATCTTTTTCCTTAACCTTGTCTTATTCACTAATATGGACCCAAGGGGTCAACCTTCACAGGAGTTGCGGTGCATTTACAGACTCTGGGTAACCACTATTTGGCATCTGTAGAACAAGATGAGAATTGGTGCAGAAGTAAAGGGTCACTGGCTCACATTCACTTGACTAAACTCCATTGTTTTCTCATGTGGATTGTCACCACTTCCTGAGTTTTGCTGCGCTTTTTAATCTTTTATCCATGACAATGCTAAACGCTGATTCCCATTCCATTTCATGCCACTGAGCCTGCAGGCAGCTGCTTTTGATAAGTTTTAAGTCTTAAATGTTTAGAGCCAGTCCCTTAGAGACACTGTGCTGTTTAAAAAGAACCTTTACTGTTTTTGTAAAAACATGACTAATTCCTGTGGTATCTAAATTGCTATAAACAGAACCCCAATGGATCATCATAGCACTAACAAATTTGTTTTAGCTCTCATCTTTGTATTATTTGATTACATACACTCCACACCAGTGGGGTACATGGAAATTATAGTGCTGACAAAACCTCATTTTTACTAATTCTGAGGCGAGAAGAAAAAATGATGGATTAAGAAAAGCTTTCACAAAGTTTCATACATGATGCAGGTATCTAGTTTCAACCTTTACAAACTTTACATTATACATGTAGATTTTAACAACAGCTCAGGTTATGGTGGGATTTTGAGAAATCTGCACCTGCAAAAATTAAAATACAGTATGGTCATCAAATCATTTGTAATTCTAAAGGATGTTTTGGTATTTTGAAAAAAGTATTTTCTGGTA
>JAOXNZ010000166.1:4794794-4805231 GCA_028566095.1 Kryptolebias brasiliensis
ATAGGGTGAGAAGCTCGGTCATCTGGGAGGGACTCAGAGTAGAGCCGCTGCTTCTCCACGTCGAGAGGAGCTAGTTGGATTAAGTACAAAGTACAACAGAGCCTGTACGTGTTGTTAACGATGAAGAGATTTTGTCAAAAACCAGAAAGGATATTGCCACATCAGCCAATGTATTGTACATGTCTGTTACAGTTCATTTCTCATTAGTTTTATTCTAAAGATAAATCAACATGTTGATGGCAAAACAAGGAAAGTTAGCAGAGGGTTGTAGTCATTTGGGATTCATCTTGACAAAAAGGAAAACATCAACATCAAATTGTTTGAGCAACATTCATAAACAATATCTTACTTTACCTGACCACACAGTGGAGCAGCTGGTTAGTGCTGTTGGCTTGCAGCAAGAAAATCACAGGTTTGAAACTTGGCCAGGATCTTTTCTGTGTGATGTTTGCATGTTCTCCCCATGTGTGGGTTTTCTCTTTTCACGGTCCAGAAATATGCATGTTAGGTTATTTGGAAACTCCTATACGACCTTAGGTGTGAATGTGTGTGAACCTATTTGTCTGTGTGTGTGAGTAGCCCTCTGATGGACTGGCAGCCCGTTCAGAGTGTTCACTACTCTCTTTCATTGACCACTGGAGAAAGGCACCAGCTTCTCCCAACCCTGAACAGGATTAGGTGGGTAAAGAAAATTAATGAATGGATGGATATTTGCCGCTTCAGACCCTGGTTTTTAGTTTAGCCTTAAAAATAAATTCAGAGAGAAGCAAAGGTTCCATCACGACTGGGATAAGCTTCTTGCTCCCACTCAGATTTAGCACACAGATATAAGCGTAAAGAAATGTTAATTATTTCCATTTAGCAACTGAGAAAAAAATATCCTTATTGTGGTAAGTAGTACTGATTGTCTTCTTAGCCGGTGTAGTTTAGGTTTTGTTTAATGGGATGGATGAAAGTATATTTGAATCTTTAGTATCTTTTTGCTATTTTTGGCTAAGATGTGTCTAATCTGTGCTACGGCAAAAAAGTGGACATGAACACAGTGTATTTTCAAAATTACTTGAATAAAATGGGTCCGGTATCCTATAGATTTGCAAAAGTAGTCAGAATTTGTGCTTATGTTTTCCCATTTTAATTGGAATTAATCAACTTGTGACCTTCTGCCTATGTTCTAAAGTGAATAGGTCAGTGATGAAAGCCATGCAACAGAGCAAAGTTAAATGATGCCTCAGTGAGCCATTTTGTTTCTGAAAAGTCTCCATCACTAGCTCATTTTTATGATTATTTCTTTTCACTAAAATTACTACAGCCATTCTCTGAACTGTCCCCTTCACCAAAGACCCTATTTAAGCCAGTTGTACCACGTTTGATTATGTTTTAAAGGTTTCACAGCTGACAGAAGTCTGGGCATGAGAGCAAAATTGCAAAAAAAATTAACTACAAACCCAATTTACATTTTCATCAGAGCAAATAAAAAGGCTAAGTAGCTGCAGGAATTGAGGAGCACAATCGGATTTTGAAACAACTTAATTAAAGAAATCTCAACCAATCAAATTTTATTTATAGTTTAGTCGAACAGTAGAGCCTGATTGAATCTGGTGATAACGCAGACATTTTTATTTTATGACTCAGTTTCGTTATTAAAGAAAACCACAAAGTTCAACACTGTGGAGGTCTGATTCACTCCAGTGCAACCAGACACTAACATAGTAGGACATGCATGGGTTTACAGGCTTTGATCAATACTGACTGGTAGACCTTGCTCTTACCTCTTCCCTTTATTATTTTTTTGCTCTTCTTGGTTTCGCCTATCACTCATCTGTCCACTCAACTCCCTTGCCCTCAGAGTTGAGATGTGGACTTAGCTCACAGTAAAGGACAAAGACACCTTGTCACCTGGTGTAATGAAGGACTAATGAGCTGTTCAGACCAGCTGTAGTGTTTGGGACTTGAGCTCTGCTGTTATTTCCCACTGCTGGAGGTGGACCGTAGGAGCAATGCTGCTGTTAGTGTGACACTGCTGAGCCGAGTGGAAAAGGCCACATTACTACTGTCAAGCTTCACTGACTACCTCATCTTTGAAAGCAAGGCTGGATTCAGTAGACTAATACCAGATTGTTGGTTTGGGGCAATTCTGTGACTTGTACTTATCCCTGTATAAGACACAGCCCAACAGACATTCAGCACATTTGATCCACACTGTATATGTGATCGAACATTTTAGGGAAATCTGCTGTACATCATTAGCTGTAATATAAAATGAGGTTTATTAAAACCTATTATTCTCTTAAAATAATAAATCAAGCATTTTCTGGGGTTTTTTGTGCTTATCTTTTTATTTCCAAACATATAAGTCTGTTGTAATGTACTGTTCTTAGCTTACCAGAACGCCCTTCAGGTGGTTTCAAACATATGGGATGCAAGATGGCATTCAGCAACCACAGTATGTCAGCTGTTGATGAGCTGAAAGTCCCTTTTAGTGCCACCATGCTTGATAATGATTAATGCGATAATTATGTTGTGCAACATATAGAACACCGTGACTAAGAAGACTAAGAAGTTTTATTCAATCGTCTTGTTATCTAGTTTGAAATCATTACTGAAACTAAAATTAGACTTTTCACTATAGATTTTTTTTTTTTTATTGTTGCAAGAATGGTGAGATGCATTCCATTTAGTTTTTCAGACACAGTTGGCACCCACTGCTGGAGAGTCAATTAACAGAGAAAACACATCAAAGACTTCTTTCCTTTTCCCAAATTTCAAACAAAGGAGGGCCCATTGGCAAGGGCACACAAACAGGTGGTAATCCCTGTCTGCCGGTGCTTCTGAGTTAGGGTGGGCGGTCCATTCTCATCCTCACTCAGTCTTCCTCACTGATTAATTGCCCAGCTTCATGCAACTTCTTTATTGACAGTGATATGAGTTCCAAGATTATGCCCAAACCAGCCCTTGTCACGCCAAAGACCGCAGGGGCTGCATGTGTTACCACGATAAGGCTCATTGCATTTATTTCAAGCAACTCATTAAGAGCGCGTGCCTGAAACTCTTGCTACATTGTGCTTCTTCAAAGATTGAAGGCAGGGGAATCATGCAAAAACATGCTCTGTGCATCTGGGACTCTGTAAATTGCAAATTTACTGGAGACATTTAGACCAAAAGCAAGTTTAGAGCAACAACAATTTTGTGGGGCTTTTTTTTTTTTACTTCATCAGTCAAACACTGCTTTAAAAGTAGGAACAGTAAACTTTAATTCAGAAATGAATGTCACAGTAATAAGAAAAGATATGTTGTAAACCAGAGCTTGAGGCAATGTGGAGTTATCTTTTTTTTTTTTTTTTTTTTTTAGTTGCGTGGATCTATTTATATTTAATGTACTTGTGAACAGAAAGTCCGAGGTTCTTATCAAACTTGTCACGGAATAGAAGGCAAACCTAAAAACAAATAAATTATTTGATGAAAAAACGCACAGTAACTACAACAGTAAAAGTCCACTGATTATATGAAGAAAAAGCCTCATTATTATTTACAATGTTTTGCTCAAAGGGGCAGAATAACATTCCAGAGAGAGCTAACAGTTAAGTTGAAAAAGTCTTTTTTTTTTTATATATTTAAATAATTTATTCTAATTGGGATGTGGGTGGTTGCATTTTATAACAGAATTATTGTTTTTGTTACAGAAATTTGAAGTCCATCCAGACCCGATGGTCAGTGTTACACACATGGCATGTGCCGGTGGAGGTGTGTGGATGGCATTCTCTGAGGGTTCCTCTATCCGTCTCTTCCATACAGAAACACTGGAGCTTCTGCAGGAAATCAACATTTCAACACGCTCGATGCTGCTGAACACTGGTAAGTACACATCATGTTTTACACAGTTGTTCTTTTTGTTGTTTTATATCAGTTTATATTGGTTGTACATGAGCACTAAAAGCTCATTAACTAAAAAGATGATGCCTTTTTGTCTGCACAGTGTTTTTTTGTTTAATCCAAGACTTCCTTAGATCTTGTACTCCTGAACCAGCATACATTAGTAAGTTATCTCAGGCCTTTACAAAGCAATAAAAACACCAAGAGGCGAGAGAAGTGAACTGATCCAAAGTGAGGAAGGTGCAAAATGATAATAAGAAATAAGAAAAGGTATCAAATAGCAGTAAACTGGCAACTTAAATCTTCTTGCACAAAGAGGTAGCCATGAAAATTTTTCTTTAAGTCTATCCTTCTTTTGGTGTGGTGCCCAATTTACCCTTTTCCCTACAGATACATTACCTGTATTTTATTTTTGAGTTAATATTTTGCCTTCCCTTTTTGTCCCACTTTCCCACTCTCTCTCCGTTTCATCTCATCCACCTTACTTTAAAATCCTCTCACCGTCATTTAACTTCTCACTGCAGTCCGTTTAGGATTCCACAGATAGCCCATTACTTCCAGTGGGCCTTCCTTTTTGATGGATGAAATATTCATCAGGGTGTGTAGATGCCTTTTCCTTTTTTTTCTTTCTTTTTTAATTTATTTTTGAGGCAAGAAAAAACAACCTGAGCATAGTGAAAAGTATTAACGTACAAGATATGTGAGAACAATGCCATAAATATGTTCAGGCTTGATCTTGTGTTTTATTAGCTCATTTATTATACAAAATGAGAAGATCATTTTGAGCTTTAAGTAGTGGTGCTAATGCATCTGGATTTAGAACATTTTGTTCCTATTAAACCATGTGGGACATTGATTGATGTTTTTAGAGCAGTACTTAAAGGCATTGCAGATCTCAGTTTTATCTTTAAAAATAATAATAAAAGTTTCTCTTGAGAAATGAAAAAAGAAAGAATAACAACAGGCATGCAGTTCAAACACAAAAGAATTCTTTTAGATCTTAGAGAAAGGAGACTTTAAGGAGAACAGAACTCTACGGCCATGATATCTGGACAAAATTGGTGACCTGAAGGTCATTTTCACCAAGCACAGCTCCTCTCCCTTAAAATATGCAGCAGATTTGAAGGAAGGTGGCCTCGGGCCTTGGCCCTGACGGAAGTTATAGGGCATATAAAAAAAAGTGGTGCTAGGCTCATGTCTTTGGGGTCCACAAAAAAAAAAAAAAAAAGACTATCTTTGACTGTAGTTGTGGTTCGTTGAGCTCACAGGAGAAAAGAAGATCCCTCGACACTCTACAATCACAGGCATTGCACATGAAATTTTGATAGTTTCTCCTCATCACTGGGTCTCTGCTCCCGGAGGTTTCTCCTTGACTTAGGACATGCAGTAATGATATACCCTTTAATCCTTTTTCCTTAATGTGATTTATACTCAGTGGGGAATTCCAGCTGCAGTAAACAACAGAGAACTTTCTGAAGCAGAAGAAACTGCTGATGTCTTCTACAAATGCCTTTAATAGTTCTGTCCTTAGAGTGAAAAAAATAATATTCCAAAATATAGTCCTGGGTGACACATGATAGGGAGACATTTATCTTTGGTAACATCGTCTTTTTAAGGCAAATACCAGCTCCCTCACAGCACGCTGCAGAGTGCAGTGTTGCAAACATTGGAGGTGCAAGATTGCTTGGGGGCTAGCTATACCTCTTTAATCTCGAGTGTCTTTGTCATTATCCCTCTTCCTCACTTTTCTAAAGACAAAGCTTGGTCCTCACATCCTCAGACTTAACTTCAGATTTCACGGTAACCTCAGAGTGGGTGTTCATAAGCATAACTTAAGCTCTCTAACCAAAGTACAAAGAGACTCTTAAGAAATATGAGCAGGTGGGAAACAGTTAAGAAAAATGAACATATTCACCAGCACCTAACTTGATGCTGTGACCCTCACAAGGTCCCTATCTAAATGCTTCTGCTCTCTGATTTTTTTTTTTTTACTCAGGTTCTACTCCCTCTTGTACACGCAGCATCTTTTCCTGTTTTGAATGATTCATCTCTGCACACTATAATGATTTAATTAAGCACACTACTGAGCCATTCATACAAAGCATCAGAACCAAAGCATGGCTCAGAACAAACATGTAAATACAGCTACATGTGTAAATGAGCATTCACTTAGTTCTGTTCAAAGAAGTGTTGAGGTAATTCAATTAGGGTTGCCATGGATGGCATGGCAAATGGTTCTGTAGATAACTGGACCACAGTGAGTGCAAAAAACCAAGGAACCCAAGACGGTATGCAAAAATAAATCCAAACAATGCATTTTATGCCTTTGTCAACTGAAAACAAAGGATGTACTTGTATAGTAAGACCCTGTAATTATTTTTCTTCATCACTAAGGGAGTCTTACAAAAACAGGTCTGCAGTAAAAACAAATCCACACAAAAACAAAACGTTTTTTTTAGCAGAAAACATAAATTTGATTTTTTTTGTCATACTCTATAACATAAAAAGCCATCTCTACTTTAAATCACTGAGTAATCTCATTATATGGATTATTACACAGTTTTAAAGGAAAATAATAAATCTCTGAATTGTAGCATTTGTCACATTAGAAAAAAAACAAAAACAAAAAAAGACAATAGCCCCAATTTCTAATATCTCTTTATTTTGTTCAAACAGGGTCATTTCAGTGGTTTAAAATAAAATAAGTAATTTTGTATCTGTGGGGAAATAATAATTCTTTGTTATTAAACATTTTTTAACTACTTCAAATGTTTTCTTTTGAGTTATTGATCTTAATTCATTTTATTTAGTATAAAGACCAATTATTTCTGTAGAACCAGGGTTTACAGGGCTTGTTTATCTGGATAGATTATGTTGGTCATTTCACTAAATACAGATAATTTTGTATATCAGCAGTTTTAGGCACCTCTCATTAAAGTGCTTTTAAATTAGGAAATAAAAAAAACAGGTTTTACAGGTGACCTGGTTAAAATTAATTTACATGGAATGCTCTTTGTCAAGAAGTATCAACATGTTCTGCCTGATTGCTAACTTTATCTTGGCTGTCTTTTAGGTTTTGGTTGAAGTTGGTTGTTGGGTTTGGAAAGTTTAATAGCCTGCAGTGAAGGAGGGTTTGTCAGTAAGATGAAAGACACCAAAGTGATCACAAATCTGTGATGTAGACCTGTTAAAAGCTGCTATGAACTTTTCTTTTAGCACTATGACCAGTTTTAAAAGATACAAGGATTGGGTGACGTTTTGCCAACACTGCAGTGATGCGCGTGATCTGCTTTGTTTTTGTTAGCAAACTAGCAAGAAAACTGTGAATGAACATATGGAAGTGCTTCATTTTAGTGTTGTCTATTAAAATGAAAGCATCATTTTTTTTAGAAGTTTGGTAAATGAGCATTAGAAGCATCTTGGCAATAATTTTGAGTTAAACAAATGTCATCTTAGACATTTTTTTTCATATGTGAGAGAGAAAAATTAAAGTCTAACACATGTTCAGTTTTTTTTTGTTTTGTTTTGTTTTTTTACATCTGGAGATGTACAACCGTGTATATTTGTGTTGATATCACCCACAGGAAGCAGTGTAAACATCAGAGTCCAACTGGCTCCTTTGAGCAACACGAGAGATTATGTCATGTTTTTCTGACACGATCTCCAAAACAAACACCTGTACAGTAGCAGGTGAAAACTTTGAAGCTCAGTATTTCATAAGCACTCAGATCTCAGACAAAATGTGTAACACCACAGTCTTGTTCCCTGTGTTGTGTCTCTGTGAAAGTTATTTTCCAACTGGGTTAGCAACAAGTAGACAGGTCCAACAGTTCATGATTTTACACAACCCTCAAGAGCTGTCAGAAAAAGAAACTGATCACAGATCATAGGCTTGAGCTATAGCTGGTCAAAAATATAAGTATTTTTTTCTTATTTTATTATATAAGAACTGAGATGAGATTTAGTCAGCGGGGAGTTATCTGCTGTAGTTTTTGCCAGTTATTTACTAACAATGGTTGAAAAGAAAATTCAATTTTCTGTCAATGTTTTCTATATTACAGGTCAAAAGAGCATCCGGGTCACAAGTCTTCTAATTTGCCAAGGTCTGTTATGGGTGGGCACAGCCCAAGGCTTAATCATCACTCTTCCAGTTCCCAAACTGGAGGGCATCCCCAAAATAACAGGTATGGTTGAACCACATCTTCTGAGGTCAAAAGAAAGAGGAAGAAACTGTTTATGATAGAAAATTACTCTGCACTGCCCATTATTGAGGTCTCACTTCACATTTTTCATGTAGCAAAAGGAATCAGTGTGAATATTATCAGGCAGGCAGCTCACAAATCATATTGTATATGTATTCTTGCAGCATAATTTAAGAATGTCTGGCAGTGTTTTGTTTATCATGCCAAGTGAATGAGGTCGTTGGTTTTCCACTTGCACAACCCTCTCTTCACAGCCACCTTATTGCCAGCTAGTTTATTGAATAATATGTAAATGTCCCACAAACTATGGCTAGGATTATTGCTTCAACAGTCACAGAATTATGATAAATTGTCAATGTTAACTGTGTATGACATATGATGCAAACCTAGGTTCAAGTCATTTTCAGTTCACACAATTCAGCCTGCAACTTGCATAAGACTCTTACTGAACTGATGTGATTGGCAATGACTTGGTCCCAGAACTGAACAGAAGCAGTGTCTATTTTCCCGCCGGATAGCAAATGAATATTAAGTGTGCATAATTGTTACAGGAAAAGGGATGATTTCACTAAATGCTCATTCTGGGCCTGTGGACTTCCTTGTGGCGACCACCAGTACTCTGTCTTCTGACCTGCTTAAAAGGGATTCTGTTGGGGATGGTCCAGACTCTGCATGCGGAGGCGAGGACCGAAGTGACACGTCCTCTCAGGAGTCCCTTCAACCATCCAGCTGCTACAAACCAGAGGAAAAGGGCAAAGGGCGTAGCGTTCTGCTTCAGTACAAGCTGCGCTCTACATCAGGTCTACCTGGTTGGCCATTAACAGCACAGGGCGACGAGGCATCAGACTCCTCCTTGGAGTCGTTGGAGCACAGTGTGGAAGATGGATCTATCTATGAGCTCAGTGATGACCCAGAAATGTGGGTTCGGGGCCGTCCTTGTGAGCGGGACGGGGCACGCAGAGACAGGGTGATGTCTGCGGCAGTTATATCTGGAGGAAAGGGTTTTCGCAGGCTGCAGGAAGGAGCTGCAGCAGGTGCCAGGACAAGTGGAGACTGTTTAGAAAATGTTCTTATGGTATGGCAGCTCCCATTGACTGTGTGATATGGAAAATATATAGCAAGGTGATGTTTATTTATAGAAGTCTACCCAGCTTAGCCTTGAATCACCTCCTCCATAAATTCAGGGGATTTGAATGTATGAGTAGGTGCTGCCACTGTCACAGAGCTTGACGTTCTATCATTTTGAGTGAGGGAAAAAAAAAAAAAGACAGAAGCTCAGACAGGCTGTTTTAACAGCCCAAAAGAATGCTTTGACTGTTCAGGACTGTGTGTCATCATCTTTGCAGCGATGGCAGAGGTCGCCACAGATTAGTTCCATGTCATCATTCTGATCTGGTTTTTCTTCCTGCTTTAAAACTGATATGCCTCACTTTAACCTCATCAAAGCTGCATGTGCTCTGCCACATTTATTTTATGTAAAAGACTTCAGTGGGAGCACAAATGGACAGCATGCCTTTGAGAAGAAGTCTTTGTTGAATATGCCATGCTCTGCAGAGTTAGAAATGGGCGTCTTCTATCTGATCCTGTGGGAGAGATCCCATCTGTTCAAAGCTGAAAGCTGGGGACAAACATCACATCACAAAGAACATTAGCACCATTTTTATTAGCTTTGCCTGCCTTTTTCTCATCCCATGCAATGTGAACGGATGATATCTTCTAATGTGTCTCAAAATTGAGTCTGTTTAAAAGAGAAATCTTTTTTAAGTTTGTTGCAGCATTTAAAAAATGATTTTTGGTGACAAAACTTTTGCCTCCATAACATTGTCATCTCTTTGTTTGGTTCAGTCGTTTAGGAAGAGGATAGCTACAAAAGAACTCCAAAAACAAATAATTTTGCACTTAAAGGTTACTGTTATTTTTGCAAACTTATTTGATCAAATGAGACTTCTCAGTGTCAGATTTTAGAGAGTCCTTCCCAAGTACTGTAAATTCCATAATTCTACTTTCTTATTCGCTGTCATCTATCAGCAAGTTAATACAAATTTGCACACTGACTTGTTAATGTTCAGCTCGCATTTGCTTGAAACCACAGTCACACGTCAGAAGCTATATTCAAATGGATAGTAGAAGCACTGCAGCCATCTACACTGTTGTCTGCCATGTATTAAAAGAAAAGCTACCTGAAACAGACAGCAGGGAGCAGGTTTACACATAATTTATAACATAAAGGTGGATTCTGATTGATGGTGTTTTATGTTTTAAAATTTTACATTGCACTTCAGAAATAAGAAGCAAGAGGTACAAACGTTCCAATGCACGTTTTTTCAGTCTGTTGGCACAGTTGGTGGAGACCAATAAAGTATTT
>JAOXNZ010000166.1:4805331-4821930 GCA_028566095.1 Kryptolebias brasiliensis
GAAGCAAGAGGTACAAACGTTCCAATGCACGTTTTTTCAGTCTGTTGGCACAGTTGGTGGAGACCAATAAAGTATTTAACGATGAACAAATCTTTTTAATAAACTAAGCAATTGTCACATTTATGATATATTCATTTTTTTCTCCACTTTTATTCTGTTTAGTCCTTCCACCACCGATGTGTCATTCTTAAATCTCTTTGTCTAGAAAACTTTTGCATCAAGCAAGGTTAGGCTAAAATTTCTATAGCAAAATTAACCAAGTACATTTAAAGTGCTTCAAGTGGTTTAGAGAAAACATAAAATGCACTGAAAACTGTACATAGTGATAAATCAGTGTGAAAGATTCCCGTTTCATCAGGCACATTAAGGTTAATCTCCCTTTTCTTCATTATCGAAGAAATTCAAAACAACTAGCCAGGAGGATCCTTGTAAAATAAATAATTGCTCTGGACGCTGGTATCTAAAACACATCAGAAATGTATACCTTAAGTTATGAGACTCAGTGCTGCTAGAGTTACAATGCCATCATGGTCACCATAGAGACTGTTCTTTTTTTTTTCCTTTAAGGAAAGAATGTATTATGTTATTAAATATGGCAGCAATCACAACAGGACTTTGTGATTAAGAGGCATGCACTGTAAAACTTTGGGTTTCAAGGTACTTTGATTGTTGCCCACCTAATGAGGATGAGTGTATATTCATGCATGAGTCATCAGCAAGTATATATAAAGTACTTGATTTCTTTTCTCCAAATGAGTTGAATTTTTCTACTTTCAACTAACTTATCATTGATTTGATCTCAGATATTAACTTTGATGGAAACTGGCTTACTTATATTATTTGCTTGCAGATGTAATTCATGCAGTGAATACTGGCATTCAAGACAGAAAATTCTTTACTAATTGTTTAGGTTATTGTCCTAAATAAACTTAGATTTCATTTGGTAAGGATGGCTGAAAGTGCTTTCATGTTTTAGGTGTTACTGATTTCACAGCTTTTTTCTCTGGTCATTGGTAGCGTTCACTGTTTCTTAAATGCTGATGTCCAACAGCATGGAGACATCACTGGAGGTGTAGATGACTAGCAAGGTAGGAAGTCTTGTAAACATCCATCACAGTTTACAAAATTTGACTTGTCATACTTGCTATAGTCATAGTCACAACACTGTTACTAACATAAAAGGTGAGTTATACCTCTGTCATTTGTTGACTTATAGCTTGGATTTCTTTTTGGTTCCTGTCTCTGCTATCTGATTCTTTGGTGAATTAATTACCCCCATCCCCAAAATCAGTGCTGAGACTTGCAAAATAAAGTTTAGAAACAAAAAGGTGTGAACCAGAATTATGATTGGAAGTTTATGTGAACAAAAAATAAATCTGCTTTCTGTATTTGCAAACCACGAAAATATGGAAATTAATCTTAGCAAAATGCAGATGATTAAAACAGTTATCAAATTCACAAATTCAGGTTCTATAATCATAAAAAAATGACAGCTTCACTCAGAGATGCTCGGAGGATGTTTGCTAAAGAAAACACACCATGGTTTGTCATCATCTTTGAGATAATTTACCTCACACTAGAAACGCAGGTCAGGAGGATATAATGTTAAATTGAATATGTTTGTAGTCTGAAATTTACCATACCGATTGTTTCTTTTGATAAGCCTGAAAGTAGTTTTAGTCAGTCAGAGAAAAAAAATTTTTAAATTAAAGGTACTCCTTGCAAACTATGAAATCAAACATAAAAAGTTTATCTTGAACTATACCAAACAGTGCAGTTTGAATAGGTTTACTCCAGTAGTTTTCCAGATATATTGATATGCAATTATGAAATGTGGGTTCACACTCAATGTAAACAAAGCACTTTTATCTCCATACTTGACTCAACAGATCGGAGCATAAATATGTACCAGTGTATTAAAACTATCGGTCTTTTCAATCCCAAATGGCTCTTCCATGTGCTCTCATCATTGTTGACTTTTTTCAGTCACTTCTGCTGCTTTCCTTGATAAACAGATGCACGTAGCAGTTGGCATCCGTTCACAATTTTTGCTTACAAATGTTTAATTTCCAGACACATTAACCATCGATATGAGAAAAAAAAGTGAATTTTGCTTCTTACTTTTTTTTTTTTTGGACTGGTCTTCATGACATTGCAATGAGTGCCTTTGAACAGTTTTGTCAATTACTAGTAAATTTAAAATACTCAGTTTTTTCATTTTTTTTAAGTGCCCATGGGGGAGAGGTTTTTTTTTTGTCACTTTGTTAAGCCTACATACCCTCTCCTTAAGTGTAGAGGCTTTGCTTTACTGGGATACAGATGGGATTGTTAGAAGTGTGCTCAAACTGCAGGTTTGTTCTGTCTGTGTCTCACATCCTGTCTCACATCCTGTCTCACTGTTCTTCTCTATTGACATAAGTGACAAAGAACTTTGTATAGAAGACAAATCTGCCATACATTATGGAAAACTTCACATGGATCACCAGGCCACATGAAAACCCTCCTCCCTGGTTCTGACAGTGTCAGATAAAGGGGCAAAGGGTGGGGGAAATGGGTCCAGTATATCAACTGAAGTGAGCCTCAGCAGCAGCTCACAGGAAATTAGCATGAAAGGTCAATGCTTAACTAAACCATAAATGATGGGCTAAACAAGAAGTGTCAGATGGAGGTTCAGGTGTATCTAGCAACATTTAGATAATTACAGGCTGAAATCATCACACCCAGCTGAGGCTTTCAAACATAATGTAGCTTCATGTAAATCAACTGTGACAGTAAAGCCATGATAAATAAAAGTTATCAAACCATTTTTGAATTCTATGAAAAAAAGAATAACATTCATTTCCCTGGAACAACACTCATTACATAGTAACAAGACACATGAGCAGTTTGTGAAAACCCACACAGACTCACCCTCATCACCAAAGAGAAGGATAATGTAGGTGCAGATACACATCATATGATCAAGTCATTTTTTTTGTTTTGTTTTTGCTTATCTAAAGCTTCTAGGGTTGTGTCAACACATTGCCAGGGGATGAAACAACAGCACTAGTTTTGGAAGGGGAATAGTTGCTGTCTATCGATCGGGAAAGATCTCAATAAATCCAATTCATGGAAAACATTTGAGACAGTTGCCAGTCTTCCCAGAACGCGATGTCCAAACGAGTTAACTTTGAGGTCAAACTTTTGTTCAAAAAATTTCAAAAACTCAAGAGCTACATCTCAAACTGTACAGAGCTCAGTTATAATGTATGTTAAATGTTAAAGTTCATGGCACAACAGTTTGAAAAACCACAGCACGGAAAACTTGCAGATGAACAACAACAGCAAAACCAAACTTGGCAGCACAGCTTTGGTATACAAACATGAAACTAAATGAATCTCTTCATAACTGGTATAATGTCCTTTGAATAGAAAAGACCAAAAGAAAAATGTTTGGTCATAATTCACCACATTTGTTGAAAACCCCAACTGTTGAAAACACCAATTATTAGCACAAAAAAACTTGATACCAACTGTCAAATGCAGTTTAGGGCTGATACTTGGGTTTGTTTTCCAGCTGATTTTAGCACTTTGCCTTGGGCCAAAAATTCCCTGTACAACAATGTGAGAGACAGATAGGGTTATACAGAAGACAATTACTGTACTTCAAGTTATTGCAGCAAAAAGTGGCTCTCCAACCAACTGAACCATTCTGCATGCATCCACAAAATTATTGTGCTGCCTCTGCATTTTGACTTAAACAGTAACACAATTTTGACACTGTGTACAGTTTCATTCATTCATTTCAAATTTTAATGTATGTGAAAACAGATTTTGATTTAAATTAATAAGCACTTGGGTTTCACTATAACTGAATGTGAGATTACAAAAGTAGCTCATAGAAATGTCATGATTTCGTCCCCATTCAGCAATTCATTTAGATATACTGTTCAAAATGGTAAAATGTGCACCAGGGCAAAACTGCCATAAGTGTGTTTTCTCCTTCTCAAAGGATGTATGCAAGAGCTTTGTTTACCTTTTTTTTAGTTTTGCTGCAGGCTCTCATTTACCCAGACTTTCAGGCTCACAGAAATCATTGCGGGAGTGCCCAAATCACAAGCAAATATCCAACAAAAAGAATCTCATAAGTCCTAAAAGAACCTGTAAAACTCTAGTGAGAAATGAGAACGTAATGTTGATTTGAAAAAGCAGCATTCAGCTGCTTCTTGTTCCAGGGTCATCATTAGAGCACATCTTTGCCTGGGAGCAAAATGTCAAAATTAGAGGCAAAAATGCTGCACAAGTGTTATACCATCAGGACTCAAAGTGTACAGACCATAAATGTGTGTACTTTTTTTTTTTGGTTGATTGTTACATCCCTCTTTTTTTTTATTATAAACCTTTCTCTAGATATTTTCTGCCAATTAACCCTGCTCCGGGTAAGATTCCACTATCTCAAGCCCCAGCTTTGCGCCTGTGCAGCTTGCGGCGTCCCTCCTCCCTGCGTCTCAGGTATAATTTGCATGCCTCGGTTAAGGCTAGACTGAAGCGGATGAAGCGTTGCAGTTTGAAGGTCTCCCTGCTTTATCTGCAAACTCATAGAAGCCAGGCATATTTGCATTGCTTTTCATTTCCACCAGCTTGGCAGTTCAAATGATAAAGGAAGGAGAACACACTGTACAAACCTTGGTTAACAAAAGAGGACGTGGCAACTGATTTGCATTCGAAAAATATGTGGATAGAGCCCACACAGGGCTGCCTCAGGTCTTATTATCACTCCTCATCAATGCCCGCAGCTAATGCCTGTTAACATCTATTGCATAGCCCCTGAATGTCAGCCTGGGGTACATTTTTTTTTTATCTAAGTTATCTCAGCAAACACAGTCAGTCTTGAAAGAGCCAGAAAAATCTTGGTTTTAATAGTGGACGTTGTTTGCCGTTGAGAAACTTGTTTGACCTGAAGTACACGCCCCTAATGTCTTGTCATTTCTTCGCTCTTTCAATCTCTAACTTCTTTAAGTACACCTGTCTCTTACATTGCTCCCACTGCTGCTCACACTTATGTTTTATTTAAAACATTTTAATCATGCAAAAGTTTAATAAAAATTTGATCACTGTACATTATTCAACTTGTCCCCAAGGTAAAGGGTTAGGAATGGCAGGACACCTTGCCCGTGTTTAATAGTTATCAATTTCCAATAGGTTTTTTTGGCCATATTTGTACAAAAATACTCTAAAATAGTTATATTCTGTAACAGCAGCATGGTACTAATTCTGTGCTATTTTTGTACTTTTTTTTTTAAAATTACATCTTTTCAATTGATAAAATCAAAATAGGTGGAGTACAGCTCAGGAGTTTTATAAGCAATTTTCTTAAAAAGTGATGTTATGTCTTAGAGCCAAAACCACTATTTTAACCTTTAATTTACATTTTTATTGCTAAATGGAACTGTTGCACGCTCTACATATCCCCTTATCCTGCAGTGATTTATTTTCAGTCTATTTGGGTTTTGAGAGGATAGCTTTACTTCCTGTATATCTATTGTTATAACTTTGTGCCACTATCTCAGCAGGACCTCTGCGTACAGAGTGAAACTTCCTTTTATGTCTTGCAGTGAATCAAGGCAAATTCATGCCAACATTTCTTTGACTATTCAAACAAAATGACTGTGTTTGCATTCAAGGCCAGGTTTTCTCCATTTGGCATCCCTGCTGAATTTGGATCCCAGCCAGAAAACATTTCAGAGGTAAATAACCTGCTGAATGTGGCAGTAACCAGGTTGCATTTTACCAGAGGAGGAAAAAGAAAATAGGTTTTGAATTTTTTTCAGCATCAAAAACATCATTTTTGCTTTCTCTGTCTGTCTGTGTGATAGGTGATGCAATGCTGCATCACCTGCATCTGAAGATTCTTTGGTTTGTGGAACAGTATTTACTTTTGGCCTGTTGAATTTAATAGTATCTCCAACCAGGTTTTCTGTGGTTTGACTTACAGCAGATTGGTCCTTTTTTTGGCTCTCACTTTTGTACTTTTTTACAATTTTGTTTTGCATATTTGTCCTCTCCCTTGTCTCTGTCTCACTGTCTCTCTGATTTGTCTCTTAGAGCTGTATACCTTTGTAGCAGATGAAGGTTAACAAAATTTCATTTTGTTATGGCAAATAGGTAAGTCAGGCAGGTATTTAGAACATCTTTTAAAGACACCTAACCATCCTTCCTACATGGTGGCAGCAGGTATGGTATTTATGCAAAACAAGCCTTCCATTTTTGATGAAAAAAGTAAAGATGTGCATCGGCAGGAAGCTTCTCCGTGTCTTAGCTGTCCGTTTTATAAAATGGACATTTACAGTAACCAGCATTGACAGTTTCTATTTTTGTTGCCCTCATTTCTCTGAGACAAATACAGCAATCCAACACTGTCACCGCAGATGCTGGCTGCCTGGTCCGAAGAGAATCCTTGTTAAAAATGGATGGGATACGAAAATATTTTAACTGAATATGACCAATACTTTATAAGCATCAGCAATTGATCAGATGTTACAATGTGATGAGGGAACTGTTGTTCAGCACAAAGTGTCATTGAAGCACTAATGACTGATAATTTAAAGCACATTATAGAGGTGCATTACGTTAGGAGTAGTCTAGTCATTTTTAAAGTGATGTTCTGTCAAATAGTTATCAATAACTAGTACCTTATCAGCCGTAACATCAGTCATAGAGCACAACGTAAGGAGAAAGGCACAGTCTTTGTCCAGGCTAGGCTAAATATTGCATCTAAAAGTTAAACGAAGAGACTATAAAGCTATAAAATGACATAAAGTTGGGTAATTTTTAAAAAATTGCCTTCTGGAAAAATGAAAAATTGCAAGAGTTTTTTTTTTGTTTCTCTATATTGATAAATTATCTAATTACTTGTTCTTAGTAACACTTTGGCTATGCAGAGTTGAAATGTTTCAGCTGATCATTTTAATTATGCTAACTTACAACTCCTTCAATTCCCTGTCTTCACTTAACCTAAAATATTATCGCTCTGCCATTATGCTTCACATCACAGAAAGATTATTGCAAGTAGACAGCAGCATATTCTCATGTCATCACTTTTCTCCCTCTCACATCTTCTCACATCTTCTCACATCCTCACTTAGAGAAGCTTGTTGGTAAAGAAGAGCTGCCAGTCAGCAAGTAGACATGTAAAGGAGTGTCAGTGATGGTACAGTCATCTGCAGTACCTCTGCAGAGATGGATCTGATGCACTGACAGTAGCTGCTGCCTTTTCAGAAAAAGTGTTAGTTTAGGTGCTACGTGCTTTAAAAAAATATAGCATTAAGCAAATAAAAGAAAAAATAAACAGTCTCACATATTAATTCATCAGCTCAAGTGATAGATGGGGACAGGTTATCAGACCATCCCAGAGACACAAGCATGCATGCTGCAAAAAAAACAAAAACCAAAAAGTTTTGCTTCTTGTTCAGCTCAGTAATTGAGATGTTGCATTAAACTTCACTTTTGTTTTCTGGAGTTGATTATTTTTTCTACACATATGGTTAGGCCAAAAAATACATTTACAGAATTTGGGTTTTGACAATAAAAGCTTAGTTCAAGTATTTTTTTTTCTTAAAAATAAGTAAGAAATAAACAAACAAAGATAACTTCAGTTGTCTGGAACCTAGCTCCCTTTTCCAGTCTGTGGGAATTCTTTCCTATCTGCAAAATATACAAAAAGTTTCAGGCACAATTAGAAACCTCTAAAAATGAATTTTCTGAAATTCATGCAAGGTGTTACAATTACAATCTGCACATAAATTTTTTTTTCACTATTTCATATTTTATCATGGGACAAAATTAGTCCCAGGGACACCGAGTGTCTGTGATTTGATTTGAAAGACTATATATTCACAGATGGTAAAAGTTTTGCAAATGTGCTCACATCTGATTTAAAATTACACATATCTGTGGTGTTATGTTTTTGATTTTGGCTCTGTGCTGCAGAATTTTTGAAGCAATGCTGGTTCTCTTACCACATTATTTATCAATCTAGTTCTTCAACAGCAGGCTTTTGCTTCTTTTCTTATTTACTTTGAAAAAAAAATGAAATTACCAGTTCTTTTTTTTTTTTTTTGCATTCTACACACTGTAACGTACAGCAATTTTGACAAAATAAATACAATTTTGTGAATGTTATTCAATGAAAAATTCAGTCTAAACATTTAATTTTGGAGTAGAGCCCAGAACCTCACAAGAAACAATACAATGCACCTTTACATATTCTCATTAGTTAATTAAAAGGTTTGCTGCAACAGTACAAGTCTGTTTATAATTTATAAAGATAATCTAAATTTGCAAAACAACAACTTAGCAAAGTTGAAGGAAGATTTATTTGAGTATAAAGAACACTAGATGCCTTTAAAATCAAATAAAAGCAGAAATCAGCAAATCAATCTTTAACAGGAACAGTAATCTCCATTAAACCTGCTGTCTTCTATTCTCATCTCTGTCTTGTATCACTTTTGTCTTTAGGCTGTCTCTTTGATGCCTGTTGCCTTATTGACAAGAACAGTGCAGCTTTTGTTTTTGTGTCTGTTAGTGTTGTATGTTTAAAGAGGTCTTCACAATGTGATTTCACACTTTACACACTTACCTTTCATCCATTCTATTTCTCACACTCTTACTCGTTTTTTCTTTTTCATTTCTTTTTGCATGTAGTCCTGGACATTAGCAAAGCAGCGAAAGACACTCAACCAATCACACTTTTCCAATTTTTTTTTTTTTTCTGCTAATTGACTGTCACCTCCATGTATGAACAGAGAAGTGGTGAAGAGTAATGAGTTATAATGAGTTATGAGTAAACCGTGTTACAGAGTTACAGTCTAAGCATAATGGCCTCAAAATGCATCATGGACTGATGTGAAGGATGGACGAATAGACAGAAGGATGAATGGATGTATGGATAGATGGATTGACGGATGGACAGATGGGACAATGGCTGAATTGATGGACAAACAAACAGGTGCATAGATGGATGGATATACGGATAGACAGACAATGCATAGACAGATAGATGGACAGATGGATGAATGAACTGTGGAGAGATGGGTGGATAAAAATCACAAGAAAAAAGGAATAATTACACTTTAAAAACAAGACTAAAAATTGACCCACCAAAATTTGAAATTGAGTTGTTGGAACATAATAAGTGGATTTTGCAAATGTCCATGTGTGTATGTGTGTGCTGTGTGTTTTGTGTATGTGCTAAGAAGACTGCCCCTCACCTCTAAGGCAGGCTCAGACTGTCACCTCATTAGTTGTTGACATTTACATTTAGAAAAAAAGGCCCTCATTGTTTCAATCCAGCCAAATGATATAAGATAAAAAGGATTCTAAAATCACACAAATTCTTATCTTGAGTTTTACTTTTAAGGCTTTGTATGCTTTTTAAACTTTTATAATGCTTTGTTTCGTTTAGTTTCAAGGTGGAGCAGATAATGAAGCACAGGTCTCACAGAAAGATGTTTAGACAGGCGAGTGTAACAACACTGAGTTGTAATTCACTCTTTAATAGAGTAAGCCACCGGTGTGTTGCCTGGCAACATGTGCTATACAGTGTTTAAGAATTGTTCAGACTTTCTTTTTGCTCTGTCACTCTGTGTCTTGCAGGCTTCAGCTGCTTTATCTGCTGCTAAAGCAAAAACATTGAGTTATTGACTTTGTGTGGCATTGTTTTGTCATGTTTATTGATGGCTGTACTGATGGCTGTTTTGTCTGGTTAGTTTTAGTAAAGATAATTGAAAAAAAGGTTGTATTTTCCCCCTTTTTAAAAAGCACATGAGTATGTGTTGCATATGAAGGTTTGATTAATTCTGCAGTTTAAAAAATGAATAAAATCTGGAACACTGACAAGGTTTATATTATCATTCAGTTATTTGCTTATAAAATCTCTTATTTTTACCACATTATGTTCATGTATATTTTAATGTAATATTTTGTGGTTAAGAGTCCCATGGAGAAAAATAACTGCTTAAGTGACTGGGTGGGGATGAAAACTTCAAAACATCTAAAATGTTAATAAAATATTTAAGACATGAACTATATGAAATTCAGTTTAGCTATGGGATGAAAATTGTTAGGGTACAATCTAGGTTTAGAAATCATACTTTGTAATACACGTTTGAGGCCTAATCCTTTCATGGTCATTGTGCTTTTTATCAAATGAGGCGTTTGTCTTTTTGTTTTGTTTTGGTCAAATCACACAGCTTCCTCTGCCTCTTCCTATCAGCCTGTTTGGAGTAGCTTACAAGCAGCTATTGGCTCTTTGGATAACACCGACCTTGCATGAGATACAAAAACACAGCTGAAGTAAAAATGCTGGCTGGGAAAAATGTTGATCTAGCAACCAAAAACTGTTCTTTTTGGAAATAGCCAAGATAAGCAAACAGGATGTCAACAAACAGAAGAAATACCTTCATAATACACTGAGTAATGAAAACCATCACTACATACATTTTATTAAATAATATTGCAAATACAGTTGATAAGATTTCTCCAATGAGCTTCCTTTCAAAAGTAAAATATGGGGAACTTTTTACAGTTCTAGCATAATATTTTTATTAGGGCAGTTGTCTTTTTATACTGAACAGTTACCTTAACAAAAAGTCACATAAACACATACCAGCACTTTAAATACATTGAGTTCATTTAAACCTATAACATCTGTGCACTGTGAAATGAGTATACGGCCCATAATCCACTGAGCACCTGGTGAAAATGAACAGCAGTAAACTGTAACCTTAAGTTAGTTTTAGTTAATGTTTTAATGTCACTGCTCATTAACAAAGAGAAAAGAAGTTCCCAAAAGAGTACAGTCACTCCTTCAATGCAAATTAACACTAATAGTACATTTACTGAGTGCTAATGAATTACAGCCAGACAAATTAAAGACATCATTTTCCACAACTACTGATTTGCCCAGCTGAAAATGAAAGGAAATGTATTATAAGGTCTGACCATGATAGCATGTATTTGAGTATCTGATGTTTAGCAGTAATCTTTTTATTATTGTTTAATTTGATGGAATGAACAGAAAAAAATATTAATCTTAATTTTCTTATATGTTTACTTTTAGCAGCACAGAAGACAATTCTGATCAAATATCTTACATTTAATAACTGTTTTCTACAGACATTTTGCAGTTAAAATATGCAAAACCAGACCAAGTTCAGTTCAGACCTTTATTGTCTCTCATTGTTAAATTGATACAAGAACACTGGACATAAAAACACAAGACAAGGCACAAGATACTGCAAGCAATGCGATCAAGTTTCTCCACAGACATGTGCTCATCAAAACATTCCATGAAATTTTAAAAGTAATAAAATAACAAAATGGCAGAGAGGGTTTAGCTGATTAAGTGTGTTTATTGCACTTAAAACAAATTAAATTGAATATGTTTTACACTTTGCCTTAGTTAGCCTGTACCTTTGACCAGATGGTAGAAGAGCAAGTTCTTCCCTTAAAGGGGGGTCATTACTGGCTACATTTGAGCATGCCTTTTTTTACTATTTGTTTGTTCCACCTTTCTTCAAGGATGGTTACTGCACACCGATTATCTTACTGTCTGTATTTACAACACAGGACAGAGAATTTTCATTGTGTGCTGAGAGGTTACAATACCAAGAGACAAGGCAAAAGGTAAACTCAATACAGCACCTGCAAAAAAGGACCATCAGTGTTTTTTCTGCATTAAAAGCTATGAGTCTACTAAAAAAAAAGCCTTTGTAGGCCCCTTCTGCAGATGGTAGTTGTGTTCAGGTCAAAGTGAAGTTTCTTGTCTACAGCTGTCCCCAGGGAATTATGACAATCGATGCTCTCAACAGGTGTGTTTGGGCAAGGGTTAATCCTGCTATCCAGGTTCTCAAAAAGAAAAAAAGAAAACATGTCATTGGACAACAATGGCCAATGACATTTTTTCAATCATACCACCTTTTTTCTTTTCCTCTCTGACAGCCCTAATTTAGAATTTACTCTAGTTTACATTTTAAAATGAGTGAAACTATATTTCAGCTACTGCTGGTCATTTTTCTTAAGGACTGAAACAAGAACACAAAATTCCCCCACATAAGAAATGATCTGAGACATAGAGACTGATTTAGATCAAAGTTAAGGTTTAGTTGTTTTAAATAAATCATGGTCTGTGGAAAGTTCATCTCCTGTATTTGGTTTGGATCAAGCTAATATCCAAAAATCTGTGTGAAACAAGTTAAGAAAGAGCTCATTACTCTTCTTTGCATTCATCTTCTGCCAACACTTTAATGTTTTTGTAACTCTGCTTTACCCTCTCTCCTTTGGCATTTACTCTTAGACAGACTCAATTTACATAACGCATTCTTAAGGTTGGCAACCAATCAAAATGACAACCTGCAGCACCAACAAAAAAAAAGGTTCTGGATTAAAAAAATGTTTAATTAGCATCTCATAAAACCTATCTTACATATTTAGAATACAACACATTTCAATGTTCGAAAACAAGTTACATTTATTATATGCAAGCAGCGTTTTTCTTCTTTTTATTCAAATGGTTTATGTGCTTGTCTTCCTAGAATTTTACCCTTTAGCTTTAAAGAACTGTTTAATCTGACAGTAACTTAGTCTATCTTTTCTCATCTAATAACAAAGATTTTGTGAATTTAAGGAGTCGATTATGCCTAATTTGTTTGAATTTACCAAGTTCCTCCAGTTTTTTTTAATTTTTTTGTCAGTGAAAAAAAGTTAGCTGGGAATCCACAGAGAAGGAAATTAAAAAAAATGTGAAGGTCACACTTGATATATGCAGTTCAAGTAGGAACTAAGTAAGCTTTTTGAATTCATGAAAGTAAACCATTGTGATTTTCTGTTTTCCAAAGTATAATTTGCTCCCTGTAATACCAGTTCACAAAGACAGTTTTTTTTTTTTTTGGACACCATGGGGTTGGTGCTAAAACTGTATTAATATCAGTTCAGCTCTGAACAGAATACACTGAGGACCAGACTTTCTTCTTTGTTTCTCCCTTTGGAGACAAGCTCAGTAGATGCAAACAGAAAACCTATTTGCAAAACATTTTTTGAAACGCTTGTTTTTAAAAACAAATAGTACTGTTTGTAATTTCTCCTCATCATTTGTCATCAAAATGAGCCATGCTGAAGGCAAATCAATGGTTACAGAAGTGATAATGTTGATGTCACAGCTTGAAATGTTATTGTATTTCCTCATATCTGTGGGATATATATATTTTTTTGATATAGGATTATCACTTTGGCATGAGGTTTAACTGATGAGTTTACAGTTTTAGCTTCTAACAATTACCATCCTGCCTGAGAGATGCTAGCTGAGATTTCAGAAATTAGGTGGCAAATCAGAATACACTACAGATCCTTAGGGCTCCTTGTCATTTGATCAACTCAGGTAGCAGAAGGTAGTCTCACAGACTGTAAATGCCAGTGACAGAATGTGTATACTTTAAATTGGTAGGTGTGAGTTTAATGTTTAATATAGCTTTAATGCTCATGCAATATTAAGAACACAGTGAGAGGGTGTTGGAGGCACTTAAGCCCCCCTCAAACATTTTTTTAAGACTCACAATGGACAGGAGGCCAATACTGTTAATTAGGATTCTTCTTGTGCTGAGCAAGCTGGAGTGTGAACAATATCTATACTGTTTTTCCATCAGCGATAAATTAAAATGTGGTCCAAGCTGCCCTTTGGGAGTGATTTTAAGCTTCTGAAGGAAGTTGTACCTGTATTCATTTTGGTAAGAATTTTGTGGCAAAAAAAAGAAAACAAACTTAAACTGAGTTGCCTTGGTAAATGCTACTTTAATTAAAACTAAAATGAATCAAAGGCCAAGCATTCTGGCCATTCTCTTTAGCATTTTGGTCAAACATTAAATAAAAGTGCATTCTCATGCTATATTTAGCGATGTCTCGTTCAGAGTAAATGCTCTGCTACTACCACATCAAATTTTGTTTTATCAAGATTTTGATTTGTTGTTGTAGCTCTTGATACCAGCTTTGTTCTACATTGACATGTTTCTTTTCTTTTTTTTGATAGTTATTAAGATTAAACTGTGCATTAAAAAAAGCTTGTGACTGAAACTAATGAAGCTGCATAAATGCAGACCTTGCACTGGTGACATGAACATAAACTGGGTGCTAAAAGAAAGCTTTTCATTGTACTAACTTTGCTGACTTTAGCTTAACTGCCTCAGCAGTGAACCTTTAGGGATTTGCAGTCAATTATTGATCTGATAGTGTTCATTATGTTAACTGGTCAGTTTATTTTCAATGAAAAAACGATAATCTTTTGGGTGAAACTTTCTCTTTTTTTATTTCAACTGAGTAAGTGCTTCAGTTGTGGCTTTAGGACTATTTCACTTAATTATATAACAAAGTTAGTGTATTTCTGTTCTGTTTCTTCAGAGTGGAATCCACACATTGCTAAGTAGGGGTACAGTTAGCTCATTTCCTGCATAAAGACAACAGATTTGTTCTTTTGTTTTGTAACTGAAAACATGAAGATCCCTGTGTGCTTTGACTAGCATTTTTCCTGAAGTAATCTGTTAGGGCACATACAATCAAGCTATGTGCACATTTTTATTATTCCTTGTAAAATAAAAATAAATACATTAAAAATTTGAACAGCTGATGTACTATCAGTCACAGAAGAGACATACAATGTAAACAACACATCACAGGATTCAATTTCATGTGTTTAGTTTTACGCTGATGTGTATTTACTGATTACTGTATTGTATTCCAAAGTATGATCATATTTTCTACCAAAAGCATAAATATTTTGATACTTTGTTGAGCACTTTATTCAAAAAAGTTATGTTGATACTATCTTCAGGAAAACCTATAGCATTTTTTATTTCAGTGTAACTTGTATTATTCTATTTACATGTAAAGTTTTAGAAAACCTGAGTTAATGATTTCACATCATAGTATAGAAGAATTGTGTGATATAATGATACACTGTTATATCTAACCTGAATCTGTTTTGCCAGCTTATTTTAAGAGTTATGCATTCCTCTGTCTGTCCAACAAAACCATTCTGTGCAGTCATTTATTTAAAATAGTCATGCAAAAGAGCCAAAATAACTAACTCAAGACTCCTCATTGCCACTCATGGAGCTGCATTCTAGTTCTGCTCTATATAACCAAAATATTCATTATAGCAGGAACTTTATAGCGGACTGAGACAGTCTGTCAGGTCAGCTTTAGGCACTATCACTATCACTCTTATCCAGCTCCAGGAATTATGTCCATGCTCTGCAATCTTCTCCATCGGCTCCTCATTTTGCTCAATATAAACCCATCATGGTCAACTGTCCGCTTGATTACACACTAACCATACCTTACTCTATAACAGTGATTGCTCTGTATTTGATGCTGTCTTAGAATCTGCAGTAAATGATGGAGCGCTCGGGGGATTATCTATATAGTTCTTCCAACCCGGTCTGCCTTGCATTCTTCGTTTTGTTGCAGAAGAAAATATGTTGTCTGTGTACCGTGGTAGGATGTCAGTTTCTTTACAGCACACTTTCAAAACACAAGCTGTGATGCCAAGGCAATAAATATGATGTACACTTTTGGGCAAGACTTATAAAGATATTTTAGTTCTAGAAAAAATAAGAAAGTCCAACATTTAAAGAGAGGAACAGGACACAATAAAACCTGTGCACCATGGAAACCAGTGCTTTACACAACAGATTTCTCTCTAGTTTTTGCAATTTTTGAAGATATTAAAGTTGGAAAAGGTTGAAAAATTTAAACATTTTTCTCTTCAACTGAAGGTTAAAAAATAATTAGTGTTCCAGTTCTTCACTGACTTTACCTTGTGCTATGTTTCGATGCATTATCAAAGGATTTTATAAAGTGCCCTTTAATAACTGAGCTTTACTTTGTTTTCATCCAATAATTAAATTCTGTACTCGCTTTGTTCAGTTCAGGGTCATGGGGAGGGGCATATCTCAGTTGTGACCAGTTGGGAGGAGGTCAAATCACCAAGTACATTTTAGGTTTTGTTTTATTTTATCTTATTTTTGTCTTTTTATTGTGTACCATATTTCGCCAGTGTGGTGCAGGTTATTCACAGCACATTTTCCTGTAATACTTGTACAAACAACATGTACTTCACATGTAATGACTTGAAGTTCTTTGTATTAAGTGCAATAATTAATGTTGGTGCTGCTTACTAGTGAATACATACTGTTTCTTTGCATTAACCATTACACAGCTGTAAATGCAACAACAAAGTGTAATTTGCTAATTAGATAGAAATATTTATGCTATTTTTTAAATCACATTTTAGCTAATCTCTCTCAAATTTAACTTTTTTTGTTAATTATGTTATTAAACCTTTATTATTTTATGTTTAATTCTCACTGATCGATTTCTAAGCTATTAATTGTGTAACTCCTTACACTGGTGACTGAATGACTTGGTTGCCTGTAACAAATTTTAGTTCAATAATAAAAAATAACAAAATAATAAAAATAACAAAAAAAATAAAAATGTTACAGTTCAGTTATAAAGCTTGCATATTTTTTCACTGAACACATTGTAAACTACTGTTTATTTCTGGTTTAT
>JAOXNZ010000166.1:4851320-4862440 GCA_028566095.1 Kryptolebias brasiliensis
TTTATTTTTAGCTTTTTGTTATGACTGCTTTTTAGCAAAAAACAAAACAGAATAACAGTCATTTTCAATCTACTAACATTAGCAGATTCGTTATAAAATGCATAATTAAGTGTCAGGGCTACAAAAAAGCTTCAAAGCTCCTCTCCTCAAAACATCAATCATAGTTTTACCAAAACTAAAAGTTTTAAGATTATAGAGGCCTAAATGTTCATTATAATGAAAATATCCCCAGGAAATTGTTGGATGTCCCTGTTTCCATTTAAGGCTGAGTTAAATATATATTTTTCAAATGCAAGCAGAATCTCTGCCTTAATGGTAGCACAAAAGATCAAGATTAAGCAGTAGAGGAGTGTAATTAAAGTAAAGTGGCCTGATCTTGCATGTTCTGATCTTGCATGATCTAACTGGTTTTGCAGTGATTATACTTGGGTTTTAATAAGGTCATTATTTAGTTAAGTAATCATTAATTAATTCATAATTACTTAATTAGGATGAAAAGGAGAATTAAGGAAAATGAAAAGTCTACTGTAGGCCACATTTGGTGTTAAATGGAGAACTATTAAAAAAGAAAACAATATTACCATTTTGGACATGCCTTGATATAGTCTAAGGTTTAGGAAAATTGAAATGCAAAGATGAGTTTAACACTCATCATCATGAAACATATTCTTCATAATTCATCTTTGGTTGTGCATTTTGTGTCCAATTCAGCCCTGTATTCAGACTATCTAAGGAACACAGACTTCAAGCAACAGATAATGAGGAGCAGATAAATGTAATTATAGTTGTATTGCTTGAGTGGGTAAGTGAGCTGTGTTTTTGACTATCAAACCACTTCACCAATTGAGTTATTCATTTTCTATGCTTTTAGGCAGATTTTGTATACATCTTACAATCCTGTTTAGGCTACAAAAAAAGAAAGAAGTGTACCAGTCCATGTAATAAGCTAACATGTGAAAGATGTTGTTTGATTCAGCAGTAAAGACAGATAATTAAAAGACCTAGCATTCCTTGAAGGAAAACATATTGCCCACTGCTTTCATGCCAAGATTTTAACTTGTGAAAACTTTTTGAATTACTCTTAGCTACAACTACACCAATTTTTTACACAATGGCTGTAATATTGGCTGAAGTATAGTCATTTTCAGTTTTTTAAGGTCAGTTGGCTGTTGGCTTAAATTGGGTTTGTGCCAAATGTACATCTAATAATTATTTCCTAAATGTTTCATTGAAATTTGTCCAGTGGTTCATGGGGTATTGTGCTAACAGATAGACAAAGTTGACTCCAAGTAGGTAATGGCAAAATGTTGAACAAAACTGCTCAGAACATGTATTGAGAATCACTCTCTGTTACTACCGCACCAGAATTTAGATCTGAATTCATAAAACTGACTGTTTCAGCCAGTTCTGTGTGTTAAGGTCAGTTGGCTGTGGCAGCCATCTTGAATCTGGCTGACTCCAAATGGTAATTACTTGTAGATGTACATCCAATGATTTATTTTTGCAAGTTTCAATAAAATTAATCCCATGATTTATGAGATATTTTGATAACAGACAAACACACAATCACACACACAAACAAGGGCAAAAACGTTTTGTCCGCCTTCACCTTTCGGCAGTGGGATATAAGTACTTAAGGCTTCCAACTAGTTTGTCAAATCTTGCTAAATATTTAATATATGGTAACATGTTTAGTTGACTGAAGGCAGCCACAAACAGCCTCAAGGCAAATAAATCAGTTCAAGCCTTTTAGACAAGTAGGTCAAACATATGTTTACTGATGTCTTACAGAGAACAGCTCAGTGGAAAAAAAATGTTAGCTAGACTTTATTGGTTTAATTAGTCATTCTTAATAATATTGACCTGCTTTTGAGTGTAGCTCTGCAGCTATTTAACATAACACAATGTGATTAAAAAAAGCAAAAGGAGTGCAGACACAGCCAAGTAACTGACTTGTGCTGAGGCTGAATAAGTGGGAGTGTAATTACTACACACTTTAGTGATCTTGCCAGCAGTCGGGACATCAATCTAATAAATCTAATTACACTTGACAATGCTGGTTATCATGCTTTCTCGCAGGTGCTGTGAATGTTCTCTGTTCACAACATGTGATAACAAACATTTATATGTCTTTTCCCCTCATGGGATATTAGAGGGGAAAAGGAGCTCCCTCTGTTGGAGTTCACTAACAGGTGAGAAAAAGAAGAGCAATTGTTACAGTAATAGAAGTTATAAAACCTGAGTTTATCCTTAACTCAAACCAGTTTTCAGAATCTCAGCTCACCCAAGACCTTCGGTATTTCCAGATACCTCGACTTGACAATCTGCCGACTTCATCAGCTGCAGCCCATGCATTTAAATAGGATATTTAACTGAACTGCACTAGTATTTTGGTGTGTACAGTCGTCACTTGTCCTATTCTGAAATTCACCTCATATATTTAGACCTGAGATTTAGGTTTAATTTATTTAGTTCTGAAATCAAATCCATATCACATGACCTAAAAGTGGTATTTATATATACAGAGAGAGAGGGAAAAGGAGAGAGAGAGAGAGAGAGAGAGAGACAGAGAGAGAGAGAGATTAAGAACAGAGTAACACATTTGTTGGCTGTTTTTGAACTGACTCTATACTTAAGGTCATATCCTTAAGTTGTCTGGCACAAAAAACCTATATACAGGCTGAGAACTCTTTGTAATAAAGAAAAAAAAAATATACCTCTAAGCCACCTGGCTGTGGCCAAAAGGTAGAAGCAAACACAGACAAAAAGTTGCATTTGTTATTTAATTGCATGTTGGCTTTTAGAGGCCTTTGAGTAGAGAATATTTCATATTACATAACAAGAAGCTTTATGTCTTGTTTTTCATCTAAGCAATTGACATATATTTATATATATTGACACCCCCCCACAAACACACACATATATAAATGTATAAATAATTTTTTTTTTCAAATGATTTTTGACATTGTTTCACAGGCATACATACTATTTTTATTGTCTCACAACTTACATTTAATAAGTGAACATATATGCACTGTAGTTTTGCAACATAACTCCCAAAAGACCATCAGTTGTTTTAGTAAAGCAAGGAATGACTAATAACACTCTCTCTCCAGAACTACTCAGTGAAATTCACAGAGCCTTGTAGCCAGCGGCCTGACCACTCATTAAAGTATGCAGACTTATTTAGATGACAGCTGGTAGCAGCACTTCATTTTAAATGGAACTTAGTGTTTAGTCCTTCCCCTTTGATTTGTCCATCTTGCAAACAACTATACAAAAAGTATGTTATTAAATTTAAAGTTAAAGAAGACTTTTTATAAAGTGTGTGCTCAGTTTACACTTTTATTTTATGGAGGAAAGATTGACTGGAAAATCACTTTTAGATGCTCAGTCATTTAACATTTTTAAACACTTGAGAAGGAATGAAAACATTTAGGACAAGTTAGCAGTGTCTATATTGAGGAATAGCTGGAGTAAAGTAGTGATTAAAAAGAATAAGAGTTTAATTTGTTTAGGTAAATAAGCACATGTTTATCCCAAATTTGTGGCTGCAGAATGCTAAAATGTTATCCATTCTGACACCATGAGGGGACATTTGACAAATAAAAGCATAAGTTGTGACAAATGCCTTTGGCCATTCCTCACTGAAACCTCATAATGCATTGTAAGAAAAGTACATAAGGATTTTGGAAATAGTTCAGAAATTTTTATTTTATTATTAATCTTTATTTAACCAGGCAAGTCCCATTAAGATCACAGATCTCTTTTTCAAGGGAGGCCTGGACCTGAAGGCACCCTAACATGCATGTTTTTAGACTAGAAATATATATTTTTTGTGTGTCTTCTTATTTGTATTTTTCCTTATTGCTTCTGTTCCTTCATTCAATCTATAGTTATTCAAAACTGTTACTTCTTCTGTTTCTTCCCTGTAATAATTTTGCTTACATTTCTTGAAACAGCCAGTCTGTTGACACAATATTACAATTCTGTCTATCAGCGTTACAGACAGACTGATTCTTCACCTCCACCAAGATACCCAGTTTGATTCAACTGAAGGTTTCCATCAACCACCTGCTGTGTTTGCTCCATCACCACCACTGTTTAGTCTTTAAGTCTACAGCATCTATCATTCTGATGTATGAAGATATTTCTCTGTTCCGAATCTCTTTAACTATTGTTAAACTGATATTCAATGATAGAAATCCATATTGAACATTTACAAGAAAATATTTAGGTGTCTATTTAATTAATTTATTAATCAGAAAGTCCTGTTGCATTCAATATGTATTTTGCAATGGTGACCTAACCACAAATATGCAAAATGTAAATAATTCCAATTTAACATAGATCCTTCCACAACAAACAACAACAAAAATAAACCTAAATCAATTACAGTAAGTTAAAGCTTAAGTAAATGAGTGTTATTAAACTGGAGCTGAGTTGCACTTATTTTCAATGATGAGGGACATTGTACTGGAATTCCCCCAATCAGTATTTATTTGAAAAAAAAAAAAAAGCTAAACCCAATATTTACTTTGTTCTGGTGTTGAGATGGTGGATTTTGGTCAGTAGACTGAAGATGTTAATCCTATGCATTTATAAATATTTTTATTAGCATAGTTAAAGTGTAAAATTAATTGCATAGAGCCATAGTTGGTAACATCTGGAGCTATTTTCACTTTGTGTTCTGTAAGGCAACCTACTGTCTAACCCCAAAGCCACCATATACCAGCAATGTCACAAAAAATAAGACAGAAGTTGAGATCTAAGATGACCAAAATAATAGTTAAGACGAGACTGCTGGCAGGCATAACATAAAGCTTACAAGATCAGAAAAGTGCAAGGAACCTCTCATTGTGCACAAATGAGAACTGTCATTCTGTAGTTCCCAATATGTGGAATAAAAGAAAACCCTGTAGGAGCATGGGTCTATATGCCCTCACCCCAGCCTTTTTAATGCCTAATCAACCACCCAGTGAGACAGACTCAGCTGAAACAGAGGCTGTCACACTGGAATGTAAAGAGTCGGCTGACTGCGTCGAGTTTGTTGGCAACATTTAATAAAAAAGTTCTTGCTTCAGCTTACACCTGCTGGAAACAACAACAGTGAACCTTTTTCTTTTAATGAATGAAGAGCTTCTCTTCCAAACTGATGATTTAAAACATAAAAAAACATATAGGAAAGAGGGTGAGGAGTTCACATTATGTGGCAATGTAAACAAGCAAACAAAAAAAAACCCTCAAAAACATCAACCAAAGAAAGATGTGCAAACAGCTGTCACATACAGAGGACCACTGAAATTATGAGTCCTCAAAGCCATTATAGATCTTCAGCTTGCAAAAAAAATCACTTTGAGTGTGAGGGATTTGCTTCAGAATTCAATAAATGTTTTAAGGGTTTCTTTTCTGTGTTTTGTGAAATTCAATTATGTTAATTATGTTCACATCATTATGCAAGAATAAAAAAGGGGCTTGGCAACATAGTATTTTTAAAGATCACTTGGCTGTAGCAGCCATTTTGAATTGGGTTAGCTCCACAAGGAGTAGGTTATAGAGGTATGTCCAATAAACAGTCCCTGAAACGTTTATAAAAATCTGTCTAGTAGTTCATGAGATCTTTTGTTAACAAACTGTCAGGGTTGACTCCAAATAGTAAAATAAAAATTTTAAACAACGATCTTGTGTAATCTATTACTGCTCAGAATAGAATCTTAGGTTAGTATCTGTAAAACTGACTGAGTAATAGCTACTTTTGTCTTTTTAAGGTCAGTTGACTGTGGCAGCCATCATAAATTGGACTGAATCTGAAAATTAATCAATTATAGATGTATATCCAATGATTGTTTACTGCAAGTTTCATAAAAAATCATTCAGTGTTTTTTTAAGGTATTTTGGTAACAGACAGGCACATAAACACACAAAGAGATACAAGCAAAAACATTATTGCCTGCCTTTGGCAAATTGTTGGTGTTCGTCTATGCCATAGTTTTGACATGTTATGCATGTCGCTACAGACGTGTTTGCATCCTCATGAAAGGAGATCCATCAGCACACATTGTTTTGTTTACTCTAAAACTTGGCTCAATGGAGCTTTCAGTGTTTGCTTTTGTTTAATTATGCCCATGTGATGTACTGGCTGAAAGTTACACTTCGCCTAGCTTCCCTAATCTGATGGCAAATAAGGGTGACATCAATCTTGCCATGTCAGAAAACGTAATGGCCACACTCTCTCTTTCTCTTTGGTCTACATTGATGCAAGACAGCAATTCAGTCCCAACTCCCCTCTCATCCCTACTTTACTTTTACCATTTATCACTGGAACTCCCAACAGATGAGATCGTTTAACACTGGGCATGAATGCTGAAGTGCACTCTCTTCCTGCTCTCTAAGAGGAGCCACTGTGATTTGGAGTTCAGATCGTGGCTTCAAAGGAATTCCTCACAGGGATGGACATTTTAATTGGGCCATTAACTTTTGGAAAGACTCTTCTAGATATCTTGATGAGTGAGTTTTCTGTCCAACCCAAAATTCAAACACAATCCTTCACACACCCTGAAAACATCCTCATACAGAGTATTTCCACCTTGACTGTCTGACACTTTTTGTCCCAGGTGCATTAGATGCTATACTTGATTCCACCTTTGTCCAGTGAAAAGACAGAAAAGAAAATATGATGTAAATGAAGTAAAAGATTGTTATGAAACTCCCCTTAGAACACATACAATCTGAAATGTTTTTTCATATTCTTTAAATATTCTTACATACTAAAAACTGCTGATAGGCTATCGCCTCCCAGCAAGAAGGTTGCAGGATCGCGTCTTGACCTGGGGCCTTTCTGGGTGGAGTTTGCATGTTCTTCCTGTGTGCACGTGGGTTTACTCTGGGTACTCTGGTTTCATCCCACAGACCAAAGACTTGCTTGTTAGGTTAATTGGTAATTGGAGAGGGTGAATGGTTGTTTGTCTCGTTTGTCTCTATGAAAATGGCACTTTTTTAGCACTTTATCTAGTCCAAGGACCCCAAAGCTACAGTCAGTCATTCACCCATTCACACACTGATGGTGGTAAGCTACATTGTGGCAACAGCTGCCCTGGGGCAGACTGACAGAGGTGAGGCTGCCATTACACCTCTGACCACCACCAGTAGGCAAGGCAGGTGAAGTGTTTTACCGAGATGGACGGAGCTCGAACCGGCAATCCTCCGGTTACAGAACGAACCCCTACCTCTTGAGCCACTGCCGCCTTGTGATGGACTTGCGACCTGTCCAGGGTGTGCCCCGCCTCTCGCACAATGACTGCTGGTGATAGGCACCAGGAAAGGAAGAGCGAGTAAAGAAAATGGATGGGAAATCACTGAGATGGATTTTGCATGTTCTTCCTGTGTGCACGTGGGTTTACTCTGGGTACTCTGGTTTCATCCCACAGACCAAAGACTTGCTTGTTAGGTTAATTGGTAATTGGAGAGGGTGAATGGTTGTTTGTCTCGTTTGTCTCTATGAAAATGGCACTTTTTTAGCACTTTATCTAGTCCAAGGACCCCAAAGCTACAGTCAGTCATTCACCCATTCACACACTGATGGTGGTAAGCTACATTGTGGCAACAGCTGCCCTGGGGCAGACTGACAGAGGTGAGGCTGCCATTACACCTCTGACCACCACCAGTAGGCAAGGCAGGTGAAGTGTTTTACCGAGATGGACGGAGCTCGAACCGGCAATCCTCCGGTTACAGAACGAACCCCTACCTCTTGAGCCACTGCCGCCTTGTGATGGACTTGCGACCTGTCCAGGGTGTGCCCCGCCTCTCGCACAATGACTGCTGGTGATAGGCACCAGGAAAGGAAGAGCGAGTAAAGAAAATGGATGGATAAAAACTGGTGAGTCATTTTGACAACTAAGTTGCTAGGTTAAAGCTGTTGGGTCATAGGTTGGGTTGGTTTGACCAAATTAGGGTCAAAAAGTTTGACCCAGTTGTTGGGTCAAAGATGAGCCATGCCATTCTTCACAGCCCACCATTTTAGGCTGAAAGTTGACCATATTCGACCTAACTGGACCTTTGCATCTGGATGTGATAAGTAAAGGTAAGATAGAAAAAAACCCCAAAAAAAACATCTAGTAAGAAGATCTTTAACCAGGTTGGCTTTGTTAATAACTTAACTAGTTTGCACTAGACAGTCCAGACAGCGAGTTTGGGTTCACCAACCCATGTTATAATTCTCTAATAACCCAAGTTTTGGGTTGTTCTATTTAACTCAACATTTTAGTTGCTTTAATTCAACAAATTAGTCATTTTACCCCAATTTTTAGGTAGAAAACGTAGTCCAGTATCCTGAGTCAAACTGATAACCCAACCCCACAGAGTTAAAACTACCCAGGGTTGGCACGGTCCTAATTTGACCCACCACTGGGTTACAATTTGGGTTGTTTTTTTAACCCTGTAGTTTTTAGTGTGTATGAAATATGCTCTTGTTTTCTGCATAAATTTGACAGCATATCAATGTTTTATTGCTTTTATTGTTCGTGGTGATATGTGTAATTAATTTCTCGACAGTCAAAACACAAAACAAATCAAACAAAAATGAACCAAATAACCCAAATCCTGAGCACACAGAGGCACTCTAAAAATAGAACAGGGTTCTCTGTGCATTCTTAATCAGTATGCAGCTGAATAAGGCTCCTTACAGCTGAAGGACAAACAGTCTTTAAAAACAAAATTGCAGCTCACTGATCAATCTTACAGCTTCTTAATTGTGCAAATGGACTAATGTTTCAGACCTTTGTGTCTTCATTTATAACAAACCTAAAACAGGTATACACAAGTCATTGGAAAACTCTTTCAGTTTTGTTTTCAAATTCTTAGACAGCAAATGAGGATGGAATTGACCACAACAGCAACATACCACAGTCCCATGTACTCCAGACAAAATGGAACAAACATTTCTCAAAGTCAAAAAGTGAAAGGCCTTGCATTTCTTGAAGGAATGCTTATCACCTGCTGCCTTTGAAAGACATCATTTTAATTCAAGATGGCTGCCAAAACCATATCTCACAAGTGCTCAGAGTTTGTGTTGGGGATACCTCTCAGCTACTACCGTATCCAATTTTAGCTCAATATCTGTAAAATTGAAATACAAAAAAGTTCTAGCCATTTTTGTATTTGCTAATTTTGATTACCTGTGGTGACCATCTTGAATGCTTGACTCCAAAATGTAATGACTTGGAGATGTACATGCAATTATTACTTTGAGTAATGAGTTTTATTCTAATTGGTCCAGTGGTTCATAAGTTATTTTGCTAACAGACAAACAAGGTTAACTTCAATGTTCAAAAGAAAATAATTAGGTAAAGAGCTTGCGCAATGTGTAGAGCTCAGAGTATGTGTTAGGGATGGCTCTCCACCACTACCACACAATAGTTCAGCTCAATATCTGTAAAATTGGCTGTTTTATAGCATTTTTTGTTTCATAAGTCAAGTGGAACTAGTGGCTATCTTGAATTGGGTTGATTCCTAACTGTAACTGTTGTAGATGTACACAGTTGTTGTTTTTTTTAAGGTTTCATGAAAATCCATCTCAGTGATTTACGAGATATTTTATTTAAAGACAGACAGAATTGACTCCAAAGAGTAAATGGCAAAATTTTAAACAAAGATCTTGTGCAATCTGCTAGCACTTAGAGTGTGTGTTAGACACGAGTCTCAGCTACTACTACACCAAATTTTAGCTCAGTATCTGTAACATGGGCTGTTATAGCCAATTTAGTCTTTTTTAAGGTTGCTTAACTGTGGCTGCCATTTTGAATGGAATTAACTCCAAAAGGTAATCAGTTGTACTGTAGATGTTCTGTCAATGATTACTTTCTCAGAGTTTCATTCAAAAATGTTCACTGGTTCATGGAATATTTTGCCAAGGGTACATTCAATGAGCACACAGACACAGGCAAAGACATTGTTGCTTTGCCTTCACCTTAGGTTGTTACAAAAAGAAAAATAGCACGTTAAGTACAAATATCTTACAAATATGACACTGCCTGAGGGCATGACAAAGCAATTTTATGTCCTTCTGTATTTATCATTACATTACTGACAAATGAGTACAAATCAGCCTGAGTAAATGCTTGTTAGGAAACACCATATGCTTTTGAACTTTAACAACGCCACACAGCAAGCATTGAAAATAACAAGTAGTGGAGAGACTTCTAGATCTCAAGACCTGTTGGAAATACCTCCCACCTGACAGATGAGGTGAGAATGAAAAGAGAAACAGGCAACAGGTGGGAGACTTTTAACCTTCCATAGTGAAGGAGGTACACCACAGAGAGAACCTCAGAGAGAGTCCAACGATTCTGCCCATCCCTATATTACATTATTTGCGCAAATTGCAAGTGAAGACTCTCAATCCACCTGACAATGAATCAACAGTGTGTGCAAAGGGAAGAGAGATATATGATGTGCGTTGTAAAACTAGGCATGTGTGAGACTTTCTATTAAAGGTAAAGAATTTGTAGTACTCTACATGAAACATGATTGCAGAGTCCTGCAATGACAATACTATTTCAGACAATCCTACAAAACAGTTACTGGACAGGGATTCTAGTATACTCTTAGATGAAATGTTATTTATTCCATTTGTGCAGGTAATAACTGATACAAGAATTGATGTGACATTTGTATTTAAATGCAGACTTCTATTTCTGATTTGCAATGCAACATAAAAAAGAACCTAAAGGCATAAAGGTGTTTTCTCACAATTTAATTTAATTATTTCACATTCATATAGATTTGTTGGCTTAAAAGTGACTCCAGTGTATAGAAATACTACTGGTAATTGTTAAATGTTACCAGTTCATTTGGGACTTGCTCGAGGTGCTGGAAAAGGAGATATTCAACAAATATTGTAAGAAAAATATAAATAACTTGTACTTTTGTAGTCTTGATATTTTTGAGCTGTGTGTGCGTGTGTGTGTGTGTGTGCATGTGTCTCTGTGTGTGGTCAAACAACTCTGGCCTATTTTTTATCCATCTACAAATGGCAAAAAAAAAGTCTCCTGCCAATTATTTGCTATAATTTGGTTTCACTTGCTTCCGAAATCTAGTCTAGACAACCAAAACCACACAACCTT
>JAOXNZ010000166.1:4919542-4943882 GCA_028566095.1 Kryptolebias brasiliensis
TACGGAAATTGAGAAGTCCTGCAAATGTTTCGAGACACTTCAGGGACTCCCTTCAAATTAATTTTGGTTTTCAATATTATTAATCGAAACGTAAACCTGGCTTAAAGATAACTAGCATATAGATTATAAATGTATATTTTTGGTTAAGCTTTTAAAATAGATTCACATGATACTGCTCATTTTGATGGTAAGTAACCTTAATCAGTTATGCACAAAAAACTGAGTTAACATCCTGAAACTGTACTTTTTGATGTTCACTCTTATAGCACTGTGTTCACAAAAGATTCCTCCAAACATTAATGACTTAGACACGCTATAATGATTTATATCAAAGGTGTACATGGCCTTCCAACTAATGTCCTTACACACAATCTAAAGTCAGTTGTTTGACATTTTCATGTGAAAAGCTGCCTTTCATTTGACTTTTTTGTAAAATGTCAATTACTAGTTGATCTGATAAATCTTCACCACTAGATGCTCAGATTATTCCCCAAAACAGATACAGGCAGTAACAAAAATTGTATTGAGACACTTAAATGCATATAAACGTTGTATTACCAAGTATGATTCTGAACCATTAAACCAGTTGTAATTAGTTATTTCATGCTTAAAAGAAAGGTTATGTACCATCATGATTATGTACAGAAGAGTAGGTGGGACATAAAGTCCTCATCCCTAGTGCGCCGACCCTGGTCTTGAAAATACAACATGGCAGTACCCATAAACTGAACACATAAACAATGAAAAATAAGAGTGTAAAAATTAGAACTAAAAGTGCATAATAAATTATGAGTTGATAATAGTTTTGTTTGTCAAGAACTAATACATTTAGTATTTATTCACCACACAACATCCCATCTTTGAATGAATTCTGTCAAATCACTGGCACAGAAGCATCAGTTTTTAGTTTGTATGAAAAGATGTTTACCGTTTTGACCAGTGGCTACATTTTTTTTTTTATGGGTCCTTTTGTTTCCTCCTACAATTTCACACAAATATCTTCTTGGCAGCTTAATGCTTAAAAATTAGGTGGTCTTGTCTAGCCTCAGTCCCCCCATGAATGCCCACATGATTGCACCACTGCTGTTTGGAGCTGTCTGACAGAGAAACAAACACAAAGGTTGCATCAATGGTTTGTGTGCTCAACATGCACAATTGATTCATGTCATCTTGTTAGATGGCCCCAGTGACAGACCAATTTAAGCCTCGTGTGCAGTTCCACACTGCAAACATTACTGCCACATGAAGAGATGGAAGCAATTGAGCCACTTTGAATCTACTGAATTGTGCACATTTCTTGACAACGTTTAGAACAGCCTTCCTATTTTGACCATAAAGTCTCCTTGAGAAGGTAAGGCTTGTTGACACATTTTGAACTGCTTTATGTTTTTTACAACTTACTTCATTTGTTAAATTTTGTATTATAAAATGAAAAATTTAAAACATTTCTTCCTTTCTTACAATTTTTTGTTTTGTCACTGGTGAAATTGTGGGGCAGCATGGTGAAGCAGTAGTTAGCGTTGTTGTCTTAGCAAAAAAGGTTGCAGGATCAACTCCTAGCCTTTTTGTGTGGAGTTTGCATGTTCTCCCTGTGCATGTGTTGCTTTTCTCTAGGTACACCAGTTTCCTCCTACAGACCAAAAACATGCATGTTAGGCACATGGGTAACTCGGAAAACCCTCACTTACACCTAGGGAAATTGTCCCTAGGTGTAAGTGAGGGTGTGAATGGTTGTTTGTCTTGTTAGTCTCTATGTGGCCCTGTGATTGACTTGTGACCTATTCAGGGTGTGCCCTGCCTCTTGCACAATGACCGCTGGAAATTGGCACCAGCTCCCCAGTGACCCAGAAAGGAAAAACTTGCCAATAAAACACTATTTGGTGTCAATATACACACCTTAATAATACCAGGTTATTTTTTACTGACAACTTTACAGATTCATTTTTTTTCAGCTTGACCTTAAGTAGATCAGTCTTGCAACCTCCTACTGTCCTCTGCAAGAGTCATGAATTATTGAAGTGAAAGTCTGCCTCCGTCCAATGTGCTGATCCTGGGACTGACAGTCACCTCTATTAATGAGGCTTACAGTCTTAATTAAATTTAACTGCCTTAAATAAACAAGCTTGGCTCCTTTTCAGAATTGGGTCTGCTAAGTTGAAGGAATGTAAATTAAGTTTCAAGCTAGACCTGACTGTTGTGTTAAATGAAGCACTGGTTTACTTTAACTTATGCAGCCAAACCTATTTCAGCCTCTAAATGCTAAGCTGAGGCGACTGCATAGTTAGTGTTAGTGGTGGACATTCTGCAATTGTAAGAGGCACTTCACTAGAAACAATACATTAAGCATTCAAAATGTAAAGTGTTGTAAAGGACACTCACATCAGGTTAATTTCCAGCTAACATCTACTGAATAACTTCTGTAAAATGTTCAATTCTTATTCTGCCCTTCAGGTCTGTCAGAATACATCAACAGAACACAATGATCCTTATTAAGGAATCGTCTGTCTGTATGGTAAAGTTTCCATTTGTTGTTCTTGTTGTTTTGACAAAACCGATAAGTTACTCTATAGCCCTTTTCCCATGGGTTTGACTCTGCCCTACTCGGGTCAACCCAGCATAGGTTGAGAGGCTTTCCACTGGGTGACCCTATCTGCTTCCAGCTTGGTTCTTAAGATCTACCCAGCCGAGCCAATAACTTCATGTTAGCAGACTGCAGTTCATTGATTGGCCAGGGAGCCACGACATTGGATGAGTCATGGCAGCGAGTGCTTCCATTTTCATCTGCCAACTTCTAGAGCCACACTACCTTGCTTTTATCCAATTTTCTTTTGCTCACCTTTAACTTGTGTATGACTAACCATAGACCGAGCACCAGGCATACCATGCTCTCAATGTCCTTCATTGTTGGGTGTCGCCAAAAAAATTACATCAGAGGAGTTTTGAGCAGCCATGCTATGACAATCCCACTCACACTGAAGTAGCACTCAGTTGTATGGAAAATCCCGGATACCATGTAGAATCAGATTAGGGCGATGTGGGTTGCGCTACAGTCAACAATCAAAAAACAGCTTGTGTAGATTTAGGTGTCTGGCCATAGAAAATAGGGTATTGTTGCGTAATCATTGTAGATGGTTAAAGTGTCCATTCTTTGCAGCTATTCAAAGTTCTAAACCACTTCCTTTGTTGCTGAATGCTGATCTGGACATTATAGGTGTTGCATTTTTTTGCTTGTTTTTTGTTTCTTTGTGTTTAAGAATAAATCAGTGCAACTAGGGCAGTGGAGTTATAAGGGTTTTTCAGATAAAAAAATACTCTGTTTTAATTTAAAATTAGTATTGTTTGCTTACTTGAAGTAAAATTGGCATGCAATTTGTCCTGATGTGAATTACTCATTGGTTTTTGAAGTATTTCTTTTTTCCTTTTATCTCAACAAAAGGTGCTTTGGAGTAAATACATCTGGTTTGTGATGTCGTTACTGACTTGACTTGAGCTGGATCAAGTTTGCATATGACAAAAAATTGAGGATTAGCACAGATCTGTAACACTTGAAGCTTGTGAAAGATGATTTACAGTCGTGTTATATATTTAATATGTGGCATATACACATGCTCTGCCCCCACTATTGTTTTTCATAGGCGTAAACCCTGCTAGCCTGATCAATGTAAAGAGTGGCTACAGGTACTAGTTCCAAAGTGGAACTATCATCAAGCTGTTCTCTACATAGATGACATCAAGCTGTATGCCAAAAATTAGCGAGACATAAACTCACTGATCCACCTCACCAGGCTATATAGCAAGGACATTGGAATGTCATTTGGACTGGATAAATGGGTTTGACAGGTATCAAAGAGAGGCAAGGTGATCACAACTGAAGGGGCTGAACTACCTGAAGGCAACATTGCAGATGTTAAAGACAGCTACAAATACCTTGGAATCCCGCAGGCAAATGGCAACCAGGATGAGACTGCAAGAAAGTCAGACACAGCCATGTACTTACAATGAGTAAGACATGTCCTGAAGAGCCAGCTGAATGGTAAGAACAAAGTCTAAGCAATCAGCATGTGTGCCCTGCCAGTCATCAGATACCCCGCCGGTATATTAGTCTGGCCAAAAGAGACTGCATTGTGAGGAGCTTTTTTGGTTTTGATATCAGTGGCTTCTGAGGGTTCCACACCAAGTTCAGTACCTTGAGATTGTGCACTAAAAGAAAGGACGGAGGCAGAGGACTAATGAGCATCAGAGACACACAATACAGAATGAAACAATTAAGATCCTGGAGTAAATCAGGAAGATGGCCTCCAATGATGAACTGCTAAGTGAATGTCTTGGACAGCAGAAAACCAATGTGGAAGAGAAGGAACATAAGGAACGATCATGGAAAGATAAGCCCCTGCACATCATGTTCCACTGGCAGATTAAGGAAGTGACTGCATTAAATCCTACCAGTGGCTAGAGATGACTTGACTGAAGGACACCACAGAGGCACTAATTATGGCAGCACAAGAGAAGCCCCTTGGTGCCAGAGCTATAAAGACTGGGGTCTACCATGCCAGAAAGGACCCAAGATGCAGTCTGTGCAAATGTATCCCTAAGACAGTCCAGCACATAACAGCAGGATGTAAGATGCAGGCAGGCAAAATGTACATGGAATGCCAAAGTGATCCCAAGTACCTGTAGGAGGAGGAAGATAAAAAACTCAAGAAGTACCCAAGGCTGAAAGAGGAAATGAAGAAGTTGTAAAAGTTCAAGACCTCAGCGGTGCCAGTGGTCATCAAAGCACTCGGGGCTTTAACCCCCAAACTGGAAGTGTGGCTCCAATATATCCCAGAAAAAAAAACAGAGGTCTCTGTCCAGAAGATACTGCACGGAACCCTCAAGCTCCCAGGCCTCTGGTGGAGGAGCTTAGCTTGAAGTGGAAAGTACAGCAATAATTTATCAATATTAAAATTGAGATCATTGTGATTTTTTTTTTACATACTGGTATCTAAATCTTTGAGTGTAGCTTTAGGTTGAATGTGTCCAATTGTTAGATTTGTTGTAATAGTTGTTCTTGAATCCATATCTCATAGTTAAACACTGTAATAGTTTTGCAAAGCAGTGCTATTTATTTCAGAACATCAAGTTAGGGAGTTTGCATTCTTTCCTTTAAGTAGTCTTTCTTTTCAAAGAAATATTATTATTATTATTATCATCTTTTTTTCACTCTGTTTTTTAGGACTGCTTACTGCATTATATTAATGTTATAAAGTATATGTTCTTTTTAATTTAATATTCTCAAGATGTGGTTACCAATTTGATCACTGTACTATTAAAACACTGCTAGGCCATCATTGAGAAACCTTTGAATTATTGCTGATAGATCCTGTAGCTTAATGTCTCAGTAAAAGAATTGTTGCTTTGAAATTTTAGGGTGTATAATTCTTCACATAATTTGACTTTTGTCAAATGAAAATAATGGCAGACATTGCATAGTTGCTTAAAGAATTGTTTATAATAACAATATGAAACAATTTTTTAAACTGTTTTGCGAATTTGCTTGTGATTTCATTTTACTTGTTTACAAAGCAGGCCTGGACTATTTATTTTATGATAAATAAAACAGTTAGACTTTTGCAAATCAATTAGCATTTTACAATGTTTTTCTTTTACAGTATTTATTAGTTTAGTCTAGATTCAAAAGGAGGTGATTAACAACAACACAAATGTGTGAACTTGTGGATTTTGTTCTGATTAATTTTAAATTGTTTATATTGAATAAATTGCTGCTTTTGCTGTTTTCCAACAACTGATCCTGAAAAGTAAAATAAAATCTATGGCCTACTGTGTGCACATCAGATATATTCTTTTGATTAATTGTGTTTCACTTCTTCCTCCAAAACATGCTGTATCTTTAGCTGCTGCATCTCAAGCTGAATCTTTATCATTCATGCAGCATCTGAAACTTTTTTTTTTTCCCTCAAATCCTGAAAAAAAAAATTTAAGCTCCTCGTGGGAATAAACATAAGCCCAATGAGTTAATAGTAGACACCAGTTCTGTGTGCTCACCTCTGAATTTCATGGCTAAGTGTTTCATCTTGTTGACTGAACTTTGTTTGAATGTTACATAAAAATGTGCAATTAGGCAAGGTGCAAACTAATATGCATGCCAGAACCCAAGAAGAAGAGAACTATTCATTTAGAGCCCTAGAATGACCAATGTATTGGACATCTAGTTCATTCATTTTGAATTGTCATTTCACCTATTTTAGTAAATAGCATGAGATAAACAGTGGTGTCTTGTTTTTTTTTTGTTGTTTTTTTGGGGGGTGGGGGTTGTTTGTTGTTGGGTCAAATCTGTTTCAAATTTTAATTCATTTCATTTCATTAAACAGGGTTTGCAGTAGAAATACAGTAGCTTTTATTAGATGGAGATATGATGCAAAACTCAACTGTGATAATCATGATGTATAACCAAATTAAAGCATGAAGCTTTAACAACAACTAAAAAGACAGAAATAATAAGAGAAGATATCTCTCACGGATAAAATCTGGTCTACATGTGTGTCAGGTTTCTTCTTTGACTTCATTCTTCAAACTCCTTAATTACCTGAAACAATTAAAGATGTATTGATTTGTATCTATGGTACAAAGAGGAAAGTAAGCTTCAAACGACCTAGTGTGGACTTTCACTAGACAGACACCCCCCAGCCTCCTTTGTTTAGGGGGTTGGATGCCATATGGGCAGCAACATGTTCAGCTCTGTTACCCTAATAAATTGTTGTTGACAGTGCCCTCTAGAGATTTGTGATAGTGCATTAGTACTGCAGACCTTAACCAAGACAGCAGCATCCTCTGCACCCTATAAACAGTAATAAATATCAGCAGTTCTGCATTTACATGGTCTGCAAAAGAATGAATTTATACCTCAAGAACTAGTTTTCTTTTTTAAGTTGTTTTATGAAGAACTGTTTATTTAAGTCACTATTCAGTGTGGCGTTATAGTGCATGTTAGGGGTTTAAAAGAGAGGCTGTATGAACCATCAAACCTCTATCTTCTTAGAAACAGTTTGCCTGAGCTTCCTCTATTAGTAAAGGTCTTGCCAGTCCAGTGCTGTACAAATCAATACACATATATGCTCGTGATATATTGAGTCAGCTTTGCAGAAAATGGGAAACCAATGACTTTATTCATCAAAATATATATTTTGAAAGAATAGATCTGGCACTCAAGTGGCTGTCTTCATTTAGGAAAATAAAATACTAATGCATGGACTTTGGCAGGAAACTCAGATGACCATTTCACAAAAGGCCTATTTTACCCAAACATCATTCAGGTTAAAATAGACTAGCAGATCAGGCGCTGGCCTTGTTAAGGTCAAGTTTATTAGAATAACAAAGCCTGAAGCAGCTCTCAAGCTTTGACAAGTCTTGGAGACTGGGAAATACCCATCTCCATCCCTTGAGCACTTTTTTATGATTCTGAAGATGACTATTTGACAGAAAAAATATGTGTATGTCAAAACTTTTGCCAATAAAATATGCTAACTACAAGCTCTTTAGGGGAGGAAGATGTTTTAAGTAAATATATGTGGCATGATTTTAGTGCAGGTGGTATCTGCTAATACAGTAGCTCCACTGATTTAAAGGTCAATAGATTGTTTCTCACAAATTAACCTTCTTCTTACAGTTTCACAACGTACCTTACAACTGCAATCTTTCAGTAGCAGTGACCCTCACAGAAAAAAAAAATCAAACACTTTATAATCAGTAAAAGTTGAAAAAGATTTTAAAATGGCATTGTGATAAACTGTAAAGTTTGACATCCAGTTATAAAAGATAACAGACTCACAAATTCATGTTGCATCCTAATGTTTCTATTTTTTCCTATATCTGAGATAGCCTGTGCAAACAGTGTGATTTTGATTTCAAAGAATACCTTTAACTTGTACATTGCTGCAATGCAAACAGTAAATTATGTGTGTGTGAACATATGTATAAACGTCTCTGCCAAGAAAAAAAGTCAACTTGATTAAAAACCTTTAATCCGCAGTCTGTACTGTATGATGGTGGATGCCATATAATGAAAAAAATGATTGCAGCCAATTTAAACCGGAAGACTAAGCTTAAATGGCCTCACTTGGTTCATTAGACAGACAGCCTAATTATGAAGTTAAAACAAGTTTTAATGGCTTTCTTTCAACAAGTTGTATTTAATGCTGTTTTTTTTTCCCGGAGTTGTTTTCATGAGATCTATAATAAGTTCTAAATCCTGCTGAAGAAAACTTGATTTGACGTTTTTTTTAAAACAAACAAAACAGTTTGATCTGAAGCACATTTTAATTTGCATAACGGACTTTGTTTTACCCCCTCATTAAATAAATAAATACATCTGCAGTAAAAATGTTTTCCTAGTGATGGCCAACTGCACAGCTGGGGACTTCTTTTTTCTTTAATTGCATCTATTGAAGCCATAGGGCTGTAGTAGCTATACGAGTGTATAAGGATCGTTTTGTCCTTTTTTTTTTTTTTTTTTTACAAGGAACAACAAAATCAATAAATCGGCTTAATGGGCAGAATTAGAAGGTCTGAATCAAGGGAAGGATTAAGGAAAACTGAAATAAAAGAGTGAGCGATCAGGAATGACTGCGCGTCTGTCTGGAAGGCGGGAGGGGAGGAGGAGAGGCTGAGAGAGAGAGACAGTGAGACCGAGAGAGAGAGAGAGAGAGAGAGACCGAGAGAGAGATAGTGGAACACGTTTTCATCCAAGGCTCTGTTTTTTCCAGAGCCTATCGCTTCTCGACTCAGCGCAGTTCCCCATTGTTTAATCTGAGAGGAGAGAAAGAAAAGAGCTGCGCTTGTTCTGTAAACGCATCAACCAAGTCGTGTTGTTTTTTTCCCCATTTTTCTTTTTACATCTGACGCTCGATTTTCGCCGCTCTGAATGCTGCATTCATAGTCAACTTCTCCGATTTCTCCACTCACAGACTTGAGCTGCATGATGAATAGTTTGGGGGCACCTTTCAATCGCATACCTCTGGAATGGTGGGGATTACACAGCCGACAGCCGGGGAGCATGTAAACGCAGATGGAGTTTGGGATTTATTGCAAAATAAGGGAAAGATGACCGTCTTCTCATTGTGCTTGCTCTTGTGCGCAGATCTCCTGGATTTAGCCGTGGGTAAGTCTGACCCTATCTTGTCTTTTTTTTTTCTTGCAGTCTCGCACCCCTCCCTTCTGTGTTTGAGATCTAACAATAAAACTGTCACTGACTTGTGGGATTGATATGTGGCAGTGGGAAAAATAAAGCTTCGAACTGGCCATAACCGGACAGCCGGATGGAGGCGATCTGTGCCATGCTTTCCCCGTGCCAACTTTCCTCTTTCCGCGCCAACCAAGTGGTGGAAGAAAAACAGTGAATAATGCTTGGATTCAGCTCAGGCACTGAGAATAAAGAAAGAAGAGCGGCAGCAGCAGGCCGAGTAATGTATTAAGTCTTAATACATCTGCAACGACTATCAGGACCAGCGCGCATGACAGCCCCTACTTCAGAGGACGGAACAGCTGTACGCAGAGGCGCACTCAATGATTGTGCCTTTTGCACATCAAGATTTGCGCCGCGGAGCTCTTTAAAGTTGCTGCCTTTAAACACATGAAAGTGTTGCATTTTGAAGCAGATTCCTGTCTTCTGCGCGATCTGCGCAGCGGTGGCCACAGTGTCGCTTGTTTTCTCTCCCGTTGACGTGTTTGGATAGAGAGGAAAGGCGACATCATGTCTTATGAACCCATATCATCGATTTTAACCAGTGCATTATGGCTGTATTTTCCTAAACAAGAAACGCCCTATTCTTCTGTATTTTCTTTCCTTATTTATGGTTGCAAAAAGATAACAATAATGATACTGTTTAGGGGCATCATGTTTCTTGCATGGTCATATTTATGTTCCATAGCATCACTTACAAGTCTGCAGTTAGTTTCAGGGTCCCCCATTCTGGAGGCGCTCACACACACTTAACTGTGTTGAGTAGTTTGAAGGACTTTAGAGAACAGTTTGCAGTCCTGCCTTAAAACACCAGAGCAGTCTATCACACAAACACACCTGTTAACATGTGCTGTAGCCCAGGATTTTGTTGCTGGGTTTGACGTTTTTCGGACCTCTGCTGACCCACATAGGAAATCATTATGAGCTTGACATAATGTTGAATGATAAAATGTCTCAGTCACTTTCTTGCTCAGATGATAATAAACTGCACACAGGTGCTGTGCTCTCTCACTCTCTCTCTGTACTTAGGATTACTGCACCTCAATAATGCAATCACACTGATTTCAAATAGCTTAAACTGTTAAGTGACTGTTTACATAGTAATCAAAGTTAACACCTGCACAGAAAATTCCACAAATACTGAAAGGTTAGATTATAATTTTCTGTGTTAATGAAATAGTATTTCACAGTGGATAAACCATCCGATTTTCATTTATTTTACAATAAAGAAAGTGAGGTGTATTGTCAACCATATCACATTTATTGAAAGTGGATGATTTTTTATGTGCATATTTGTATTTAAATAAGACTAAGCTTAATCTATTTTAGTGTGTGGTTCTGCCAGACAGATTTGAGAAGAGCAATGACTCCACGCTCTCATCTCTGTCTTGAACATCATGCATTTTTTAATTTCCCATCAACTTGTGTTAGCTAAATTTTGAGAAATGGTACGGTATTCATTTTAGCTTCAGTTGAAGCATAAGCAACCCTTGTCTGTCAGCCTCTTGTAAAATTTTTGCCACATCTCAAATAAAGGTTGCTTCTACAAGCTAGTCTTAGCTAGTGAAACTCAGCAGCCTACCTCAGGCTTTTTGTTGACTGTGAGTCATGTTGCAGTTAAACTGTTTCAAGTACAAACTATTTTGTTGCTGTATGCTTGTGCTTTTTTGCACAAGTTATTTTTTATGTTTCAAATGCAAACATGTAGGTGGGAAAGTGGGTCAATCAATCTTTTTGTGAGTCCCTAAAAAGTGCTAATATTCTTTTCTTATACATTTCAAATGATCAAATAGTCACAAAATGCAGTCTCCATTTATGCATTCAGTCATTCTGGTCATTTAGCCAGTTTTTACATTTAATTTACATGCAATGCAAGAAAGCTTTTTGCCTTTTGCACTTTTCTCTATCAGTTTTATTCCATCGTCATATTGGGCTGTGGATATCTGCAAGCAATCTTGTACTGAGTGAACATTTCTCTTTCTTCTCTTACACATTTACCCCAATCTGGTAGAACACTTAGCCAATTATCTTGCTCAAAGTCTGTTTTCATGTCTCAGTTCCACAACCATTTTACATTAGAAGATTCACTGCTAGTACTGTACTTAACTGATCTATGGAACCGTGAAGTTGTGTAGCGTTCTTTGGTACATATTCAGCTCGATCAGATTGTGATTTTCCAAAGTCTCAATGTATCTGGATTTAATCTGGATTCTTTATTCATAGTTCTATGTATTTGGATGCTTTTTGAATGCCATTATTTTCAATATACAAAATGATTAGTTATGAGAAGCAGAACTGTGTTGTGCTTACTGTAATTATTTTATTGTTTACATGGTATGAGAATTTATACATTTGATCTGTCATGATCCTTACACCCACTTTGAGTAAGCAAGAACTGAATTTGTTGCACTGTCTCAAAGAGATCTTCTCTCACTTGGAACAACAATGTCTTCCTCTCAGTGACTGTTCAATCTGCACTGTTTTCCATTAGTTCCTATAATCAATTCAAGTCACTTTGAAGGAAAGACCATTCATTCTTGGATCTTCTAGGTAAAGGATGAGTTTATCTATCAAGTACAAAATAATATCTGTAGTAATTCATGAATACTGTTTTACTACATACCACACAGGTGTTTTGCTGTACACCAAAATAGGAAGAAGGCAGCTTGCCTGGCTGTCAGCTGATATAACAAAACCATGCTGAAGTCTGTAGTTGCCTGGCAACTTCACATTAAGACCAAGATTTTTTGGAAAATAGTTTAGCCAAGAACACAACAGCCATGCTAAGTTAACCATTTGCACAATGTTTTATTGTATTGAGCTAAGCAACGAAACACCATTTCATAAGTTTACAGCTTTTACATCAACAACTTGTATTGTAATAGTTTTCTGTAGTGTCTCACAAAATGCTATTAAATATAAAAGCTGACAGTTTGTTTTTACTTGTTAAACTTTGCAATGAAGAGGCATGAGTTGGATAGGTTTTAACAATGCAATTACAAATGCACATTTTTATCATTTATCAACCTAGTATCACCCCACTGTGGGTGACGACACACATGCAGAGTATTGGCTTTTTAAAAAAAAAAAAAAAGTATATCAGCAAAAATAGTTTGTTTTCAGTTTTTTGTTTAGATTTATTTTTAGCTGTCATAGAGAATAGTAGCCATTCCACATCGTTAATGACAATTGTCAAATGTATGTTAAAATGATTAGGTTTTCAAAGAATGATAGTGTTTAGGTTGGGGGGAGGGTCAACAAAGCTGTTAACAACTCACATCAACCAAGTTACCATGCTTGTTATATAAATTGTGGTTGTTGGTAGGGATGTCATTGCATATTTAAGAAATAGTTAAAATAATTTTGACGAGGAGGTTTGTGGAGTTACCATGAGTTATTTGTGTCTGCAGCAGACATCTGCAAGGCATTATCAGTTTGGATTATAAAGCAGAAGTTTTCTTGGAGTACTCAGGCTAATGACTAGACAGAGTGTGGGCAGTTCCCAAGCAGATTTCTGCTGTCTTAAAATAACTTCAAACTCTAAAACTTTTATAGCAGAATGCTATTTTATAAACCTTTACACTTCTGTCACTTTTGCATTAGAAGGGTAATTAAATAGCAATCACTGGTTTACACAGAACACCAAGTCAGTCTATAGTGTGTTAGGACAAAGTTTTTAGGCACATTTAAGAAAAACAGTAACTTACAGTTATTTGTGTTAGACTGTGAAAGGTCAACAATAGTTTTGAGCTTTCACAAAACTTCCGTAGCAAGGTTTTGGTGGTTTCTCATTGTTGTCATAGTGTATTGAGATCCTGGGAGGAGAGTTGAGGAGAATGGTGGCAGTAATAGGAGCACATCCATGACAAAGTGCCTGCTTGCACCGACTTAGTTGTGCAGATTTTGAAGCAGAAAATGCTATGCTAGTCTGATGCCTAGACTACATTTGTGATTGGGAGAAGATCATGGAAACAACTACGTGCTGACGTGATACCCAAAGCTGCATTGTGAGGTGGGCATACAGAGCATGGTGAAGGTGTCTCTGGAACATGGGAAATAGCAGAAAAAAACCTTTTGGTAGGAGTGTAGCAGTGTCATGATTGATTTCACACTGGCGGAGGTTTTCAAAATTTCTTGCAATTCAGTCACGTTCTAAAAGGCTGTGTTGGTTGTGTAGAGCAAAGGTTCCCAAAGTTTTGATCTTTTGACCCAATAAATAACAGTAGTAGAAGCTTGTGACTCCAAGCATTTCTGGTTTATGTACTATTATTAATATTTACTAAAACAAAACAGGGCACAATGACTACATAAATAGTCTCAACTACTGTGGTACATTTGTTAAATCAATTTATCATTACTGTAACAATTAAGGAAAAACTTGTCATTAGCAATCATTTTTAAAATTTATTTGATTTCCAAAGATAATTTGAGGACCCTTTTTTGGAGCCTTATGACACACAGTGGGGTCCCAACCCCAACTTTGGGATTGACTAGTGCAGAGTGTAATGGGGTCATCATCCAGTGTAAAAGGGGGCCTAACCATTAATGATCATAATGAAACCATGTTGCAAAACAACATGTAACAGATGGAATTACATTTATTATTATTATTTACAAGTTACATTCATTCTGAGATATTGCTTTTGAAAACTTTATTCCTCCTTTTTTTCTTGATGTAAATCACTTTTTTTGGATAATTATTTCCTCTGGTATCAGAAGCTGTGCAGCTGGAAGGATTTTTACTGAAACCTTTTGACTTTTGGACACTTGGTTATGATGTGTAACCATAACAACAAAGTGCCTTTTTTTTCTTTTTCACAATCGGTAACTTCTGATTAACATCTTTCACTCTTCAGTGTTAAACGTAAAGAACTCTGAAGTCCAGTTATGGCAAGAACCAAGCAGACAGCCCGTAAATCCACCGGAGGTAAAGCTCCCAGGAAGCAGCTCACCACCAAAGCCGCCCGCAAGAGCGCCCCGGTCACCGGCGGAGTGAAGAAGCCTCACATCTACAGGCCCGGTACCGTGGCTCTCAGGGAGATCCACCGCTACCAGAAGTCCACTGAGCTGCTCATCCGGAAGCTGCCCTTCCAGCACCTGGTCTGGGAGATCGCCCAGGACTTCAAGACTGACCTGCGCTTCCAGAGGTCGCTGCAGGAGGCCAGCGAGGCTTACCTGGTGGGGCTCTTTGAGGACACCAGGACTGAGGACACATCGGGACAGACCTCTACAAGAGATCCTTCCTGCCCACACCCATCAGCATCTATAACAACTCTTTAACCAAACCAGGATTATGAGCTGCAACAACATTTAATTTCCCTTTGGGATTAATAAAGTATTTTTGAATTTGAATTGAATTGAATTTAAATTGAGTCTTAACTCATAAATGACTTGAATTAGTATTGCAAGCAGAAGAATTCTTGATTAAAACCTCCCTAGTTTTAGATGGACGACATGTTTACAAATAAACATCAGTTGGTTAAAGTTTATCTTGACCTGTTTCAAACTTCTAACCTCTTGCTAATGTTCAAAAAATGTATAATTTACTCTCTCATACAGAGCTTTTAGGTTGGCAGAAGGTGGTATTACTGTCTGATTTGCAATGCCATTTAGAGAAATTGCTTTACAGAGCCTTGGAGATTTCTTTAAGAGAAGCAAACCAGAGATTACAGTGTTAAGAACGTGAAATAAAATTATATCAAATTGCTGCTTTTTGTAGCTTTTTTTCTCGTGGAAGAGGAGTTGGCTTAGTATTTCAACTAATATTCATCTTTGGCCTAGATCTCCTAATGGAAATCAGCACATCTTCAATACTGAAAGACATTTCTTTTTTTTTCCTTTTTTTTCCCTTTTTAAGATCAAGCTAAGACATAAAAAATCTCCTGCAGAATAATATAAAAAGTGATTATTTTCTTTGTACTAGAATGATGTCTTTTATGAATACATAACATTTACCTTTTTTTTTTCAAATTAATGCATTTTTTCCTCAGATTTAGAGTTCCTATTGTTCAGTGTTTGTAAATTGCTGTGGTGTCAAAAAAAACAACAAAATGCAGTACTTTCATAACCTGTAACTCTGATGTAAACTGCTTTAAGTTTGACGTCCAAACAGCTGGAAGTTTTCTTAGAGCTGTGTGTGAAAGTACTAGGTGCTCAGATTTTAGGTAGATCAAGAGATGGGAAAGGAAAGCTCTAGTGTTTTGTAGAATTTGGTATATTAAAGGGATCAGTGAAACAATAGGCAACATTCAAAAACTGGTGTTCACAATGTCAAAGGCATTCTGAGCACTTTCTTTAAACTGACTTGCTCAAGACATTGGCATTGGTTGTATTTTATTTTAGGTAAAGTGCGAAGCTGAGCCAAAGGAAAAACCCACAGCTACATGGGATTAAAATTATAGAGCAGCTACTGAACAACATGTAACATGTGATTGTGTCACTCTTTTTTTTTTTTTTTTTTTTCTTTTTTAATATCATCTGTGGATCTTTCAGTGACAGTTCATATTATACCTATCTGTTGAAGGATGTGAGAAAATGATTTGCTTCACGTTGCAGGACTGCAGGTTGGCTTGCAGATGGTGTATCATAGCCGTGTTGACAGATTAAACAGACACTGGATCTGGGATGGATTTCCACTGTGACTGTCTGCTTTTGAAGGCTGGTCTTGGATGTTGAAAGAAATACTGGCTGGAATATGGATTGTGGTTATGCCACAATCTAACAATATTCACACTTTGCATTACACTGCAATTTTCAGCAATTACGTAACACAATTGTCTGCAAATTTCAGATTTGGTTTAGATTTTCTGTTGCGTCTTTGCTTAAACATTGTGATTGTATAAATAATATGATATACAAAAGCATGTGGTCTGTTTTTGTACACTTAGATTGCTGACCTGTATGATACAGGTGTTTGATGTATTCATTGTTTTCTTCCCACTCTTTTTCACATGAAGACTCTTTTCCTTATTTGAATTACACTTACAACCTAGGTTCAGTTTAGAGTAAAGTGTGTTAAAATGAAAAACATCAAAAATTACCATATATATATATATATATAACTTATTTCAAACAAAAAATAGGTTATAGGCGTTTGTGAAAAAATAATACAACCTAAAGCAAAACATGAGAATCCTTAAAAAAATAAGGATGCAAGTCACTGCTTTGAAGCTCATGTTGACCCGTTAGTCTTGCTAAGAGTAGTCTGAGTGAAATCAGGGGCTCTTACAATTAAAAAGGGACCAGATTGCATCTAAAAGCTTCACTGAGAAGAAAAAAATTTATCACAGAGTAGTGTGGATATATATGTATGTATATATTTTTTCTTAATGTTGAAATTCCATTTAATGGAATAATAAAGAATACCAAATTAAAACTTGAAACAAGTTGGTGACCCAGAAATGACAGGCTTTGTTGAAGTGCTTCACCCAGCTTAGTACATGAAGACTGGGGAGTTGAAAATGAAATGACTTTCAGTGAAAAATCAGAATGACCTGGAATTTTCTTTGTGGTTTCGATAAGTCTTTATAGTGTGTTTTCTGGTTTTTACAAGTGTTATACTTGTATGTAAAATTCAAAATCTTCTTCTGAATTGTTATGCATAACAGAATGAAATGAAAAACCACACTGAGAAAGAATATTTAATCTAGATTTGATTGGCACACTAAAAAGGTTATGTGGCTTACAGCATACAAAGGAACAAGGACCTGTAGAGGACTGTCAGCATACAACTGGCCTTACCTACCTTACCATTACATCATGATGATAGGAGCTAAAAACAGACTGATAAATTGAAGAACATTCTGGGAAATTAAACAAATGTTTTGCTAAATGAGATACAAACACATACTCCTACTGTCTGGCTCATGATCAGAAGAAAAATAAAGCATTTAGTTGCCTATGGTATGTAAAGGAAAATAGTTTTAACAAGTATTTGAAAGAAGCAAATATATAGAGATAAAACTTACAAATGTTACTTTTTTGTTTGTTTTACTGCTTTTAAGCTGTAAATAAGTTTAAAGGCAGAACAAATAAAACAAGACATATTCAGCAAAAGCAATAGCCTGGTTTTGTTTGTTGAGGGAATCAAAGTCAGCGTCTTTGAGACTTATGTCAAACTGCCTGACTTTTATTCTTTTTAAATCCAACAAAATTCCATTAGTATGATTTCAAATAATTTCCAAGAAACTTATAAATGGGGTTGCATGGTGGTGTAGTGGTTGGCATTGTTGCGTCACAGCAAAAAAAAAAAAGGGTTTTGGGTTTGAATCTTGGCTGGGGTCTTTCTGTGTGGCGTTTGCATGCTTTGTACAGTTTTGTCTGGATACTCCACTTTACACCTACAGTCCAAAAGCATGCATGTTAAGCTAATTGGAGATTCCAAACTGATCCTAGGTGTGAGTGTGCATGGTTGTTCCTTATTGTGTGTCCCTTTGATGGATAAGTGATCTGTCCAGGGTGTGCCCCTCCTCTCTCTATTGATAGCTGGCGATAGACACCACATCCCCACAATCCTGCACACAATCAACTGGGTATAGAAGATGAGAGGATGGATGAATGTAATTCCAGTTGTGTAGATCTACCCACCTATGTAGTGTTTAGCTTATACATAAGCTGCAGCTACTTCTCTTTAGAAGTGATGGACTGGTGACTTGTCCTAGGTGTACTCTGATCTAGAACAGGATTAAGCAAATATAGAAAATAAGCAAAACAAAATATTTTTGTATACAAAAAGTCTGTGTATTGTTTATGTTTTGAGAAAGTCAAATTGTGCTGCTTCACAGGAATATTGCAAAAAATAAAAAATAAAAAAGCTACTGCTCTTTATGCCACAAATTTGATATTTTCTGATTGACAGGGCTTTATATTTTTCTAACTATGCAGGCATTCATTTCCCACACTGAATTTCAGGTGTTCTTGAAGAAAAGCCCACCCTTTAGTTTCTTCAAAGGCACCTGTCTCAATAGCATGACACTTAGAAATGACTTAGAGCATGATAAGCCACACATGAGAAAATAATATATTCTTGGAATTAGCATACATGCCAGCTATCTGCTTTTTGTGTGAAAACAAGTCATCTGTTTGACATTTGGATGCTTCAAATTATGTTGTTTTTTTTTTTCCAATGAACCAAACACTAGAAAACCATTACAATATTTTATTTATAGTTATCCTCTACAGTATGCAATTTGCCTCTAGAATGACTTGTTACCTTGTAGCCTCAGACCCTAAGGGTTGACCACAGGGTGGATGTCTACCACAATACAAATATGCAACTGAATTGGAGACCATCATGACAGATTTGTTCTCCCTCTCAACACCCTCTGGCATATAAAGTAGTTAGGGGGTCAGTCAAAAAAGGAGAAAATTAAATCTTTCTTTGCCCGCATAGTTGAAATTTATAAGTGGTAATCAAATGATAAAGCATGGTATTACAGGAGGCAATTAAATGCTTGGGGCAAGAAGTTCAAACAGCACAGTAACGTTCCTAAACATCCTTGTGGACCTTCATACTCTTGCTGATGTCTTCAGCTTGCGTGGGAGCTTGAAGCAACTAACTCTGATTCCCTCAGCAGCTGGTGGTTTTTAAAGATGCAGTGTAGACAATCACTGGCTTACTCAAGAGATATCTACTAAAAGAGTAATTTTATGATCTACAGCAAGTAGTAGACTATTGTCAAATAGTGCAAAATGTACACTTATCTGATATTTTTTAAACCTTATCATGTTTTTTTTCTATTTCAGAAAGTTTCCAGCACAGTCCCAGCCTTATTGACAACGTTTTTGTGTTCTTTCACTGTATCTTACTTCCATCCATCTATCTATTTTATTTAACTGTTTTTTTTTTCCTTTCTAAGTCACAGGGGAGCTGGTGCCCATGTCCAGCAATCACTGTGTGAGAAGCGGGATACACTCTGGACAAGTCCATCACAGGGCCACATAGAGACGAACCATTTACACTCTCACTCATACCTAAGGACAAATTACAGTTACCAATGAACCTAAAATGCATGTTTATGTTTTTGGTCTGTGGGAGGAAACTGGAGTACCCGGAGAAAACATGTAAACTCCACACAGAAAAGCCCCAGGCTGGGAGGCGATCTTGCGACCTTCTCACCATGAGGCAACAGCTCTAACCACTACTCTGTCACACCACCCTGTATTTCACTTGCAAATATGAATTTTGCAATTTGGTTTATTGTCTTCAAACATGATTGCTAATGCTACAATGTTTCAACATAAGTCCATTTGTTAACATACAGTATGTGTGAACTACCGCTCACATGGTACATGGCACTTAGCATTTCTGCATCTCTGCAAGGAAACCTGAGCTTCCTCAGAAAAACAAAACAAACAAACAAAAAAAAACTTCTGTTCACAGATGATTTTTCACATGTTGACATTCTGATTTTTAACTCTTTCTTTTTGTCATAGTGATGAGTATTTTTGGCGGACTTGACAGAAGGAAAATTACTCCGAGTCATGGTGACCTCAGCTTGAAAAGAAACTGAGGTTGTGTTTTTGTATCACAGTATGTGCAGTGTATCAAGGTTATCTTCTAAAAAAAAGGTGGTGAGGTGGCATGGCATCCATTAGCAATAAATTATACCAAGTCTGAGATAAAAAGAGACATAGGGGAGCAACTCTATTTTAGCTAGAAGTCTAAGTAGGAACATTACATTGAAATCATGTTGTTGAAACAGGGATCGTTTTCAAACAAATTTATATCTTTACATTTTTGTAACAGTGTAAATATAGGAAGTCAGTTTCATTTTTTTCAATTTATACATAATTGTTTTTGTTAACTATCATTATTCACTCCTTCACTCCTTTTTTTAATTAATGCTGCATTAACTTAACAAAATGTTATTTCTCTTGTATATACAACCCTACATTATTCTGGCATACCTGCTATATGTTTTAACTGTAAATATCCCAGTTTGTAGTTGTGCTTTCTGAGTTTGATCACTTTCTTTATTAAGCCTAGAGCAAAGCCCTCTTTGTGGCAGTGAAAACAGCGCCACAGAGGTTTCATGAAAAGTCTTGATCAGGCATGAAAAAGGAAAGCGATGGAAGGGGGTGCTTTAATCTGCACATTGACGTCACTCTGGGTGGGCTGATGCTGTGCAGATGGGTGCAAGGATGAATTGTGTGGGTTATGTATCTTATGACAACAGATTATTTCTTTTTATGCATGCTGGGTTCGTCTATATGAGCCTCAAAGATGCTTTTATTTTTTTCCATTGAGGAATCTTTTGCTTTTCCCCCTGTCCTCTTCCTCCAAAATGAAGACATCAATCTTAAGTTATTGGAGCAGGTATTAGTTAAGTTTGACAGTCAGTTTATAATAAGAAAAGTCTCTGAATTCTTAGTGCTATAACATCTGTCATTTATGATAACATTTATCATCAAGCCTTTGATCCGCTCCAGAACTTATCGTGCAAGTTCAGAGAATTAATCTCTTGAACATGGCATGAATTACACAACGATAGGAACTTTGTGCCACAGCCTGCTTTAGATATGTTTATTTAAATTCACTCTTCCCCCAAGATGAAGCTTAATATCGTGAGGCTGCTTCATCTTTAAGGATGATTGCACTCATGTTTCGGCTGCTTGCTCCTTCATTCAGAATTTTTATATAAAGAACGGATTGTGATGATCTAATTTATTTTTGCTTTATAAAACTGTCAGCATTGATTTACCTCTAGTCATAAGTGTTGCTTATGCCTGGAACCTGGTTACTCTCTGCTACTTTCAGGAAGGTGAGAAAAAAAAATAGCGTCAGGGAGCAGCCGTAATGACTCGTCAGTTTTGGTTTCTTGTAGTGCCGGGATTCTTGGAAGAATTAACATGTATAAAAGTGCAAAATGTGAGGTCATGCCATGAGTCTGACCTTTTCTTATTGCGATCTGTTGAGGCATGTAAGCATGAAATTCCAAGCTGTTCACATTTACTGATACTGATGGTTCACCTTTACCCAGTTTAGATAGCTTTCATTGTTCATGGTTTCTTTTCATTTGACTGTTAACTTGTATGTTATTTAAGACCTAATCCACAGTATTTATCCTGACAAAGCTTCTCTGAAATAAAAGTATATAATCTCTTATTGAAATGTCAAGAAACTGCTTGGAAGACCTTCAGGCCATGTCTTTTACTTCCCTCTGATAGTCTGTCTCCAAGCCATGATTGTCAGCTCATGGTGATATCTCATTTTATTATTTTATTTTAATGCTTTTTAAAGAAAACTTAAAAAAGTTAAATTTTGATGTTCATGCAGAATTAAAAAAAAACTAATTTTATTCCACATTGTTTTATGAGAACAATGTTAGATAGAAGGGTATAATGGCAAATGTATTTCCTGAATAATGTAATGTTTAGTATGCCATCTAACGCTTGCTATGACATTTTTGTCTCTTGAGGTTAGTAGTTCTGTCTCTGTTGATTTATCACATCTACTTTTTTGTCTCCTCAGTTCAAGCTGATTTTTATACATCATTTATATTACCAGTTTCACAGGTACTATGTTTAGTTCTTTGTAAAAGCAAGTTGTCAAAGAGAAGTGCTCAAATTCTACTTTTCAAAAAACCATGGGCACATAAAACCTCTATTGACTTTTTGATTCTCAAAAACCATTTTAACAAAATGCCTACCTGCATGTATTATCAAGCTGCTAAACAAGCAAACGTTAGGGGGCCAGTGGGATGGCAACAGAATAAATAAATGGATTTTATTCATTGATTTTTGCTACTGTTTGCCAAGTTTGACTTTTTAGTGATACAATTTGGCAGAAAATAGAGCTTTTGTACAGTCTCTTCTTAGCCTTTGTTCCATGAGATGGTAGAAGAGACATCTGACTCTTCTGACTGAAATGTTCACCTTATGCATTTTCTTGGCTATATGTATCCTGGGTATCTAGAAACCTAAAACGAATGAAATGTGCAAGAACATTGTCACACTTCCTTGCAGATTCAATGTCACCTCCATTGTATGTGGAACAAGTTAAAAAGGACCATATATGCAGTGAATAGTCTTTTACCTGAGTGAAACTGCAGTATCTGAAAGTACCCTTTCTTCTCTATACATCACTGTCAAGCTGTACTGCTAAAATGGCACACCATTAGCTTAACTGCTGCTCTTGATGCTGGTGTATTTACAATGATTCAGCACAATGCAGGCAGCATGCTGTTAAGAGCATACATTTTCCACAAATGACACATTACTTATTTGACATACTGCTGACATAGCCTAATATTCCATTCATTAGGCTTGTATTAAAAGCAGGGACATTGATGAAACCTTGTGTGTTTATCATGTTGACTGTTCTAGACATTTTGTTGTTCATTTATTGAGTTTGTTTTATATTTTAGTAGTAATTTATATTAATACTTAAAAGTAAGTAATAATAAGTAAAATAGAAAATATTTGCTTTTAAGACAAGTTTAATTGTTAGTGGGTAGTGACCAAAAGAACAAGATCTTGGATACAAGCGGTCAAAATGAGTTTTCTCTGCAAGGTAGATGAGCTCTTCTTTAGAAGTAGGGTGAGAAGTTTGGTTATTTGGGAAGGATTCAGAGTAGAACCACTGCTCCTCCACATCAAGAGGAGCCAGTTGAGATGGTTCGGGCATCTGGGATGCCTCTTGAACACCTCCCTAGGGAGGTGTTCCAGGACACGCTGGAGAGACTATGTCTCTTGGCTGGCCTGGGAACTCCTTGGAATTTTTCTGGAAGAAAAAAATGTCTGGGCCTCCCGACTCTGGAACAAGCAGCAGATGATGGATGGAATGAATGAATGAATGGAAGTGTTGTAAAAAAAAAAAAAAAAGTTGTCAAATGCCAATGATCTCTTCTTCCCATAAATAAAGGTTGTTGTGATCAAATAAATGTGCTGTGATGAGTAACTTCAGGCAATGGGTAGAAAATAGGTTCAGAAAGTAATTTATCTCCTCTGTTATTAGGCATGTGATCATGCTAAGATTCTGTGTTTCCTGAATTTAATGAAAGTTATAAGTATCTAGTGGGAACAGGGTGACAGGAAAGCTTGCTTTTATATGGTAAAGTACAGCCAGCCTTTTGGTGTGAATCAAAATTGTGCTGTAACATCCCTATTGGAATGGTGAAAACAATTGGGAAGGGATGATTAAAAAAACCTTGTTTGTTTTCCTCTACTTTTATACAACTAACTAGACAAGCTTGCAAAATAAATGTACATTTTGTATTAAATGTTAGATGGTCACCTGTTTTTTAGCCACAAAGTTAAACTGAATTGTTTTTCTTCCATTTCAGCAGTTTGATTTATGCATCCACTCAGATGCTCCGTTTCCTCATATTGCTGCCACTTCCAAGGGGAGTTGAATGTTAGAAAAAGCTCACATTAGTCCTCGTCACAGCTGACTGAACGAAAGGCTACATTCTGCAGGATAGTGAAACTTTCATCATGTCATAGCAACACTGAGGAAAATAAATGCTAGTGTCAGGATGCTCATAGATTGTACAGCTATTTGAATATTTATATCAGTTCTGTGTGCACTAGCACTATTATTCAGCAGCATTTTATAATTTTTTTGTGAAATGTCTATTAAGTATTTAACAGTTAGTTTAAAGCAGATGCAATTTCATCAATATCACCTTATTATAATGTTATTGCTTGAGAAATCATTAAAAAACTAAAAAACAAAAACAAAGACATTAAACAGGAGAACAGAAATATTTTCCAAGTCTTTAGCTTCTTCTTTTAACATCATCACATTTATGATGTAGTAAATGTAGAAAAAGATGCTGTTAACAGATTTAGAATATGTAAACCATCTTCTTCTTGCATTATAGATTCTTTGAGATTCAGAGATTACCTCTTTTCTGCAAAATTAAAGGTCATTTTTTTGCATCAACATCTGTCGCCCTACATAGACTTACAGCAATGTACTTTTCTACTCAGTTTCCAGCAATTTGTCCTTTTGGGACCTCACTTGAAACTATCAGTGTGTACCATAATATCCATCCAGCCATTTTCTTTACCCGCTTTTCCATTCCGGGTCGTGGGGAGCCAGTGCCTATCTCCAGCAGTCACTGTGCGAGAGGCGGGGGACACCCTGGACAGGTCGCA
>JAOXNZ010000166.1:4962506-4978872 GCA_028566095.1 Kryptolebias brasiliensis
ATTGCATTTAAAAATGTTCTGTACATCACTGTTCAATCATAAAAACCAGTTACAGGTGCATGTTTTTTTTTTTTGTAATTTATAAATTGCTAACATATTTGCTCTTTTTAATTTTATCAGATTTGATGAAAATACCATTTTGGTTGGTGCCTGTGCAAATGAATATGTTTTAATCCAGCCCAAAACATTATTAATACTTATTTTATTTGATTGCTTTAGTCTCTTTATCTAACAGACTGCTGTTAGATATCTAACCTTATGCATTGCTACACTTTTTTGATTAGCAAGCCAAGTAGCTGTCCTACTACTTCACATAAAACAGCTTGTAAACACAATTGTAAACATTTTTTTTGATGTGGGTCTGTGATCCTAATTCTTAAGTGCCACCAACAACACAATACGCTCCATTACCTGTTTCTAAAATACAAGTGTATTTATTTAAAATTTTATTGATTCACAAGAGCATTTCAGTGACCTACCAGCTACTGCCAGTGAAATGCTATATTCCACATCAGGAGGCAAACATTATTGATATAGGCTTGTTTATTTTTTTGTAGGAAAATGAATCATGTTTTTAATTAAAAATAACATAGTTAACAATCAGTAACACAAGCTAAAAAGGAATGACCAAAAGAGATGTCTTGGTTGCACCTTGAGATATTTTTTTTATCTCATAAAACAGGAATGACATATAAACTGTCATTATCCAAAAAACAAAAACAACTGGACTTTTATTCTGTAGCTGAAGATGTTTCGCTTCTCATCTGAGGAGCTTTCTCAATTAAAAAAGCAGAGTGTGGAGTTTGAGCTTTTAAAGCAAAACATCTTCAGCTACACAACAGAAGTCCAGTTGTTTTTGTTTTGAACTTGTTTTGGATTTACCATGTCCTGCTGACTGAGAATCTACTCCAGCAAGCTGTAATTAGATATAACTCTTTAAAACAGTTCTGTTTCTAGTCAGTTTGTCTCCAAACATGAATTGTCAAACTGTATGAAGCAGTATTTTTTTAATTAAATAATTTTTTTCACATTTCTACAGTTAGATTAATACAGTTTCTAATGCCCTACTTATGAGAAAGTGGACTTTAAGGGTGTGAATTAAAAGAACTGGGTTGATGCTCAACATATAAACATGAGCTTTTTTTGTTTGTTTGTTTGTTTATGTTTACATAATTTGTATTGCCAAATATTTTTCAGTAAAAATAAGGTGTAGGCTATTTTTACTAGAATAGCAAACAAAGCATTGTAAAACTGGATTTGGGATCCTTTGTATCCAACTTGCTGCCTCATGAGAGCCAGGCATTACTCCTGCAATCGTTTGAAGCCTAATCGCCAATGCCCCAGGAGTGGAGGTTTTCTAGGTGCAGATGTTCACAGTTGACTGCACTAAACCCCCATGATGGTAACCCTGGGCCTAGGTAAGATAGCTGACCTTGCGAGCAGGTTCAGGGTTTTGTCAAGGATGCTCCTGATGCTCCTTATTTAGACCGTTTTGCTAAAGTGGGAAGCTGAAACGGATGAGCGCCCTGAGTGAACATGTTGCAGGAATACTGGATGACAGCGGGGAGTTCCATCATTTAGCTTTATGTCTTTTCTCCACTCCCTCCCCAACACCCATCCTTCCCACCCCTACACGCTTGTGATTAAACAGTCACACTTACTGTGAGTACCTGTGCAAGATTTACAGTGAAGATGCCTCTGCAGCAAATATACACAGACTACAAAGCTGCACAGTATAATACAGACATTACCTGATCTCTCAATTGTGTGTACTACATGTCATGATGAAATAAGGCACAAGTCATAAAACAGCTATACCATAAATGAACATTCAATTGTGTTACAAGGAAATATAAATAGTTTTCTGTTTGTTTACTGTCTCTTTTCAGTCATGACTCTAGTAGTTTGTTGGGCATTTAGTCAAATTAATAATAAGCTAAAAAACAGTGTTGTTGCACCCTCTGATGCTCATAAAAATAGTGTCTATCTGTCTGTCTGTTTGTCTTATAGCAGTGAGTGACAGGCACTCATGGGCCAGAAATACTGCCTCTCTGACCTTCCTAGCAATTAATGTTGGGTTTTGTGTGCCTGTTAGTGGTTATTTGCAAAGACTTTTTTTTCTCCCCTCAACCTGATATACTCTGTTTGAAACAAATTCAATTATTTTTGACACAAGGAAAAAAAAAAAAAGTACATAATTGCGTGCACAAACAGAAGTCAAATAAAACAGTGCGAGAGTAAACAGAAGAAGTATCCAAGCGTTTAGCAGCCTCTATCTGTGTGACACATGTACCTGTCTACTCTGGCTGAAATTCTCTCATTGCACTCGCTACAGACAATTATTGCCTTCTCAGAGGCGTGAAAGGAGCTGTCAGAAATAATATTGTCTTTTGAAGACGTTGTTTAGAAACTTTAAGACATTTTTCTATCAACCAGTTTAAAACTACACCCACCCAGTGTGGGACAGTGTGATGATTTTCATTTTCATCACACGTTTGTTGAATCCAAATTGCACTACAGACACCAGGATCTTTCCTTTTAATAATTTATTGTGCTTTAAAACAGCTGAAAGACTACATGATTTTAGTCACTGTGAACAATCATCCCAGATTATCATTGTGCTTACTCCTTGATTATATAGAAAAAATTTTTTCTTTGTGATTTCTGCTAAATTCCCAAAGGATGTCTTGTTTCTTTTAAAACAAATGTATGGCATTGCAAGATTTAACCTTGACAGGACTGTCTCTTTGTTTTCTTTTTCTATTTTAGATCTATTTTTTAGAGACAAAATATTTTTTAAGCAGATCGAAACAGTTCTATTATTTATTTATCAAAAAAATAAAAATCATTGATGATACAAGTTTAAGGTTCATGGGCAAAACAAGCAAGGAAATTTTCAGGACTGATTGTCTTCATAATATCATTAGTGTTCTGAGAGTGGAAAAAAAGAACCATGGTAATTTAATTTCAACAGACTTAAAAGGTTTATTTCTTGAGATACTTATAATTTTTGTGATTTTCCTAAATCATGAAATATCTGTTGCTCTGATTTACCCATGGCAGACATGAATAATCTATACAATCTCTTTGTTTTGTCCTGATCTTGAGATTTAACTAAATGGAGCGTGTTATCTAGTTCAGCTTATGTACGCAGAAAATAAAATGGTCCAGATAGATGCATTCCTCATCTTCTTTGATCGCTTAAACCTGACAGATGTGATTCATCTATCCCTGTTTACGGCCACGCATTAACATCCCCTCCCTTCTCTAACACAGTTAAGCACAATTAACACAGTAGCTCTTTTACTAACAGCGTGAGGGGGAGACGTGCATGTGTCAGAGCTCCAGTTGGCTGCAGCCAAGTAACAAATGCAACCCAAAATGGAGGGACAGTTGTGAATACCAATGCCTTATACTTCCCCTCACTCAGGACAAGCAAAAGTGATGTCTCTCTCTGTTTCACTCACTGTTCGTTCTACATGCTGTCATGTTTTTTATTTTTAATTCAACTTTTAAAATACATTAGCTTGAAGAAGGAGATGACAAAAACAAACAAACAACAAAAAAAGACCTTGAGCAGAAGAGCACATAAATAATTAAAATGCTTAATGGTGGTAGTGAGTTTAGATGAAGTGGTGTAATTCTGGAAACCTATTTAAATTTCCTATTCAGAGTTGTGCTCTTCCAGAGACACTATAAATCTGAACTGGTAAAATTTACTCCCTGTTTCAATTTCTCTTTTCTGGGCAACAGAGCAGGCTTTAATAATAACAAGACCCAGCTTTTTAGATATTACATTTATATTCAACATTTGTCCATCCATCAATTCATTTTTCTTATCCACTGACTCTGTACTGGGTCCGAGGGGTTTGTGTGTGCCCATCTTCCGAGGTCACTGGGCAAACGCTACCCTGGACAGGTCCCAGTCTATCACAGGGCCACTCTGATAAACTGCTAAACTATATTCAGCATACAGTTTCACATTTATTTGCTATGAAATCTTCACTACTAGAAATTGTGTTTCTCAGTGAACATAAGGTATACATATACATGATGTTAAAGGATGGTAGGTTTTAGTTACTAGATCCTGCCATTCAGATCTACACATCAGAATGGGCATATTTTTCAAGAGGTTAGAAATCACACTGATGGCAGAGAAACTTCAAAACAAGCAAGACATGACGATGGGTGCTGCTAGTAGACATGTATCCGGAAAGTAATGATTCACCTAATGTGGGTGTTATCAGGCTAAAATAGTAAATAGTACTAAAATACTAAAATAATATACTAAAATAGTACAAAAACTCCACACTTTACCCTGTCTGTTAAATTTCAAATCTAGTGTGCAGGAATATAAGACAGCAAAATGTACCGGTGCTCTGGAAAGTGTCAACACTTTCAGATATTTATTCAGCTGGCCATGTAATCATTTTGACCCTTATGTTGTGACATTTCTGCTGATTCTATATCTATGACCTTAATGTTTGCTGCAGTACACCTGTAAATAGGACAGGAAGTCAATGTGAAGGTCATCATTTTGGCCAGCATAACACTATATGCCCCAGAATAGAGAGGAGAGGAGCTGCAGTGGCAGCCTCTAATCCTCTTTAATTTGTTTTCAGATGAGGCTTTGGAATACCAGCCTGCTCCCTAAGCAGAGATCACATAAGAATGTGGGCTGGGACAGCTGTCTCCTCTTCTGGCAGTTTTTAATACAGGTTTGGTGATCCCTTTACCCCACCCTGCAATGAATAATTCCAATGCTGAGCGGAGTAGTTAATTCTTTTCTTTTTTTTTCATAATTTCTATTAAAAAGTGGATTTAAACCCTTGAACAAAAAGAACAGCTGTGGCTATACATACAAAGAAAAAAAAACTAAATATTTTGGACAGTAGTCATACATTTTTTGTCCTCCTTGTCTATACAAAACAAACTTGGGTGTGCCCTATTGTTTGTTTGTTTGGTAGTGAAGGTTGAATTGTAGAAATTGGGAAACAAAGGTTATGCTCACATACACACAATCCTACTTAATAAACGAATAAACTAAATTAAGTGTTCAGTTGATGAGCAAATTTGCTGCCCTCATTTAAAACAATGCTAGTAAGATAAAGCCATGATGCTACTGAAGTGATAAAGTACATCTTTAAGAGACAGAAGGGGTTTAAAAGCTGCTGAAACAAAGCATGCCAGCTGTAGGTCGGTGGTGCACGCAGGGAGCTGGCAGTCCTTTAATCCTCACCATAGCACTGATAAATCGGCACGTGAGTTTCATTTTTATTCCTCTTACCAGTACTTTGGGCTTTGGAGTGATGAACAAACCCCGGTTTGCCTTTGAGGCCTTTTGATGTAATATCCAGCCTTGGATTACACTCGTGGCACTGGCCAGATTGGTGCTGAGGCACTGGGCTAACAGGTGGATAGTCTCAGAGCCTAAAGGTTTAAGACAGACAGACAGTTTTCAGATAACTGGTTAGAAAACAGTATTCTAGTAAGAAAACTTTAGTGATACTATGTATTTAGGTGATTCTCTACTTGTGAAAAGGCTACACTGAATAAAAAACCTATTATATATGCAGTGACATGAACCTACATTTGATATTCCCAACTACAGCAAGAAATTGCATAACCTGTAAAATAGAATTTTACTGTGAAACTTCTCAATTTATACACATATAAACCAACTTTTTAAGATCACACATCTGCATCGCATCTGCACCTTTTACTGCAGATTGCTACCACCACACCTTATTCATTGGAATTTTATATTTCAAATGACATATAGAGCTCATTCCTACTTAAATTCATCTTTGTAAATGATGCAGTGTGATTGAATGGAAAGACTAAAGATGGTGCACTCCATTTTTCAGCACTGCATTGTGTCACATGAATCCTCTACCCTCAAGTAGCTGAAAAACAGAATCTCCTGTTTCTGCCTTATAAAGTCATGTTCAAATATAAAGCATATATATATGTATGTAAATATAAAACACATTCAAACAATAATAAGGATGCAATAACAGGGTCCTTAATTTTAGGAGTTTCTAGAATTAACAGAAATGTTAAATACTGTATCACAAATCACCTAAGACCCCAATATACCCTTCAAACCCAAAACACTCAATATTTATCTTAATTGAGGTCACTTTTAGGTTGTTCTTCCTTTCTTTTAATTTTTGTTAGATGTCAATCAAAAGTGGATAATCTCTATTAGGTGTTGACGACACCTAATAACAAACAAAACAAACAAACAAAAACCAAAAAAAAAACCCATAACACTGATTGTATGATGTTGTTTCTGAAGTGCTTGAGTGAGGCTTCAGTGGGGAAAAATCAAGAGCAAACCAGTGCAAAGATGTCAAGAATAGTCACTAAAACAACATAAAATGCCCCACTTGTAACAGCAGCAATTTCACTTTGATAAATGGAGTCTGCAATTAATGTTCCCTGTATGTTGGATGCATGCCTCACATCCACCCGTTTCACACTCAAAACAGCCATTTCTCCAAATTGGCCCCTTCCCCTACCTCATTTCCTGCAGTTGCTTATGACCTGTGGTGATACAGAGGTCTACAAGTTGAATGCACAAACAGTGACTGATACCATGTTGAGTCTGTCTTTGGGTTACCAGGGCAACATGCTTCCTTGGTAACAACATCTTGACGTTTTTGAGGCCTTCATTAATATGGCAGACAGGTTTTGTTTACCTTATTAAAAACAGATTGGAATGCCTATTTTTAAGGTTCTGGTACAGTTTGTTCTCTTTAGCTTTGGGTTTATTTGTTAAGTTTGTTCATTCTCTCCCCTTTTTTATTAAACTGTTAACATTCAACCTTTAGATTATTTTCTAGATTGTCTGTGTAAACCATAACTGTGTCACATTCCCAAGTCATTTCACTACTTTGTTTAGTATTTGTAATGTAATGTTGAGCATTGCACACTGTGAGATCTGGTGCTACAAGATTTTGCAGGTTGAAAATTGTCTCATGAACACCCCAAAAAGCCTGTCTTATGACTGTTGTGGTGAAAATATCACTGAAGATGTCCCCACCACTTTAAATCATTCATGTGGCAACGGTTCAAACATATCAGGGACTAGGACCTCTCACAGCGACTACAGACACTTGCTGAAAGGAAGAGTCTTTTTCATGCATTTGTTTAAAACACAACAGACTTAATCCCAAATTCTCATGATAATTTGTTGACTTTGAAGCTGAAGAAAACAAAATTTGAATCTCTTATAATTTGTTTGGGAGGAAAAGATTCAATCAAACACTGAAGTGCAGGTGAAAAAAAATTATGTTGCATTCACTGAGTGTACCCCCTCCAGCTCTCCAAGGAATCTGTTTAATTATCTATGTGTTCACTGGTTTGAGCAAATTTTCTTTGTTAAGAAAAAAACATAAAAACACATAAAAGCGTTTCACTCTAATGTCCACATCTGTCAGTCCTAAGCGTTTCCATGACTCAAACTCCTATCAGACCACATCACAGATACAGACATTCTCCCTGAATTTACACTATCCTTTGTGTTTTTGCTTGTAATTTTAATTGGAAATGTTTGTAGTGGTTTGAATTTTCATTGAGGTTTTTTTTTTTTAATTCCAGTGATTTCTGTTCATATACTGAATATATATAAATATATGTAGATGTAGCAGTCCCAAGTGACAGTAATATCAGAAAGGAGGAGCACGAGAAGGAGGAAAAAGAGAAGTTGTGGAGAGTCAAGGCCTCAGTGGTACCAGTGGTCATCAGAGCACTTGGTACTGTGACCCCCAAACTGGAAGAGTGGCTCCAACAGATCCCAGGAACAACCTCAGAGATCTCTGTCCAGACGAGAGCAGTCCTAGGAACAGCTAAGATACAGCATAGAACCCTCAAGCTCCCAGGCCTCTGGTAGAGGACCCGAGCTTCCATGTGGAACAAATAGGGCAAGATAGAAGTTTTTTGTTTATACTGTATATATATATATATATATATAGGTTAAGTCTGAAGAGACAACCAGACAGAACAGATGCCAGTCAGTTGATTTTGGGGGAAAGGATTTGTTCTTAAAAGTATTATTAATATCTCATCTTATTTTTGTGGACCCAGTATCTTGCCTTGTGAATTAAGAGTCTGAATAAAGTCTTAGTGTAAAATATATAGAATTTTCCTACTTATCTGTATTTTGCATAGTCCATGTAGTACAAAGCATTGAGCATGCTACAAAAATGCACCGTAGCTCCTGTCTAGTTTTTAGTCTGCTGGCTCGTTGCCAAACACCTGAATTCTTCACTACAGGCTTTTTATAAAAATTGTGACAAGAACCATAAATGGTTTTTTAACATTTTTGATGGGTTGAGGCAGTTTTTATGGTAAACATTTTCTGCTACATATGTCAAAATTTGTTTTCAGAAAATTTGTTCCAAGATTTTTAAACTTTGTCTGCTGGAAAATGAACTAAACTTGCTAAAATGAACACTGATAAATTCCTCTAAAAAATGGAGCGGGAGATCGATAGGCGGATTGGTGCAGTGTCTGCAGTGAAGCGGTCTGTCATGGTGAAGAGAGAGCTGAGTCAAAAGGCTGCCCTCATCTATGGTCATGAGCTTTGGGTCATGAACGAGATCACGAATACAAGCGGCCGAAAAGAGTTTTCTCCGCAGGGTGTCTGGGCTCTCCCTTAGAGATAGGGTGAGAAGCTCAGTCATCCAGGAGGGACTCAGAGTAGAGCCGCTGCTTCTCCGCGTTGAGAGGAACCAGTAGAGGTGGCTCGGGCATCTGGTTAGGATGCCTCCTGGACGCCTCCCTGGTGAGGTGTTCCGGGCACGTCTCACTGGGAGGAGGCCCAGAGGAAGACCCAGGATACGATGGAGGGACTATGTTTCTCGGCTGGCCTGGGAACGCCTTGGATTCCCCCCGAGGAGCTGGCCCAAGTGGCTGGGGAGAGGGAAGTCTGGGTCTCTCTGCTTAGGCTGCTTAGGAAGAAGATGGATGAATGGATGAAATTCCTCTAAACTTTGTAGAGCATCCAAACACAAAGTGGCCACAGAAAGTAATGCTAAAAAAGTTTTAATGGTTTATTAAACTAACTGCACCTCCAACTCCAAAGACCAACATATGCCTCACAAGCTTTTTATTTATTTATGAAAACCCAGCTGGAATGTACCTTGAAGTGCCGCTTTTAGCTAGCACTCTCTGTTTTATGCACTATTGTGTGTTCAATTGAGATGTTCCTAAATTAAAGGTTCAAGGCAGTTCCTCTAAATAACATTTTTCTTGTTCACCACAATATTTATCCCATAAACAGAGATAGATGTGCTGCTCAGGGGTTTGCAGACCACAACATATTGCCTCATAAGTGTATTATTTGTACAAGATAGAAAAACAAAATTTCTAAGGCAAAAAAGTGACTAAAAGACTGAGCTGAAAAACTTTTTTCTCAAAGTTTCTTATCAAGTCCTCACACATTTCCACCACCTCAACGAATAATCATTTTTACAAGTTTTGATGAGTGACTATTTGAGTGCATCTGTTAAAAAAAAATATATAAAAAAAAATAGCAGGAGAGATACAGCCAGCCTTGAGCAAAAATTGGTTATTTTATCCTAAATTATTGAGATTGGCAGCCACAAAATATTGATAAAAAATAATCTTTGCAGCTGCAATAATTACACTGGAAGGCAGAAGAATCCTTATTTAGCTATCTTGAGTGATGCAGATTGTAATATCCTCTTTTAGAGATTAAAATGAATGTTTTTTTTTCCTTTAACGTGTCAAAAGGCTGACTCTACCTCTATTAAATTTACTAATATATACCAATCTTGTCATTATAATGACTCATTTTAGTTACTCAGATTAATATTTATTTAGACTAGCATTTTTTGTGGATCATTCATGAAATGAGTTTGTTTTCTGCACTGATTCCAAAAAATGTAAGCTTAGTCATGAGGGGTGATAAAAATGCTGAACCATAGCGCCACTGAAAGTCATTTTGTAAACATTATTTAAAACTTTGTATTAGTCCATGTCAGTTGTCTTTAGTTAACGTTTTTCTATACATTTTGTTTTCTTCAAAAAAACATGTTTGATAAAATCCTAAGACTTCACCTCAAACAGAAGCTAATAAAATATTTTGTTCCTGCACATACAAGTTCCCTGTAGGATAATATGCAACAGACCTGACTGAATGTCATTCTTTTGGCTGTCATGGTCATAGAAAGTCTGGTATGCCAACTACTCTCCAGAGACCGCTTGCATTTTTCAGTAATGGACATGTTTTATCCATGTCACCCAAGCCTTAAGTGACTGCTCTTCAGCAAATATCTGGTACATTAGAGTTTTTCTTTTTCTTTTTTTAATTTTGAAAAAAAAAAACAACAACAACAAAACAAAACAGATTTTATGAACTATCATGAAACTCTCTAGCAAGGAAATTACCAGCTTCATACGAAACAAAAACTAGAATATAAAAAATCTTTTTCTGCAAATTGCAGTATAAATGCTGGGTATTGAATGAGTTTGCTGAAATTTGGGAAAGAAGCCGAAACTAAAATGTCAAAGTTAAAACAAGAATTACAGAAGCTAAAATTATGAAAACAGTGACTAAAAGCTACATTTACCAAAACAATATTTCAAAAATTAATATGACAAAACTATAGGTTACAGCTAAAATTAACAAAATTGTAGCTAAAAGTAAAATTAACAGATTCTTAGCTAAAAGCAGAACTTTGCATGTCCATAGCTATATGCTAAAATCAGGACAATGGTAGCTAAAAGTCAAAATTAAAACATCAATATCTATAAGCTAAAACTAACTAAACAATAGATAAAAGCTAAAATTAGCTAAACAAAAGCATAACACAAAAGCATAACACTAAGCTAAGCTAATATTTTTAATGCACATACATTTTATTAAAACCAAAACAGTTAAATAAAATTAAATCATTTAAAAAGTTTAAAATTTACAAATTCTAAAAGTCATAGCACCCATTTCCCAAATGAGCGGCTTGTTCAAGTATGGTTTCAACCATACCTGAATGGTTAAAACTGCTGAAAACATGCTGAAATAGTTAAATGGCAGAAAATGTAGAGAAGCCAAGTGTAGAGAAGACGTCTGGGTCTCCCTGCTTAGGCTACTGCCCCCGCGACCCGACCCCGGATAAGCGGAAGAAGATGGATGGATGGATGAAAATGTAGAGAAGGAATTTTAAATGGGGAAAAATGTGTGAATGCTGATTCAGCATTCACACAATAAATATAAGAAAAACCCATACACTTTGTTGTACAGTAACTGGTAAATGTATACTAAAACAAAAAAAGGAAAGAAAAATGATTTTGAAGGAGTTGGCTATTCATTGCGTCCCTTTGACCATCTAAAAATGGTACATACTACTGCATCTGAGTAAGCCATGTGGGAGGATTGGCTGCATTTCCTTTCTGGCTCCAACTCCTTCCACCAATGACATGATAATTCCACATGCCTAGGGCCCATCAGAATGAGTACCCGCTGATAAGGTTCCTTGTGATTGCTATCCATTATAGCCATACGGGCTTGTGGGAGGACGGTGGATTACAAAGAAAGGCTGCTGACACTCTTGAAGCTGAAGCATGTCATTAAACAGTAAATCACTTTGATTGAAAAACACATCAGCTCCCCAGCTTTCTGTTTACAAAGGAGGGCATTCTCTACAGGCACAGATTGTGTTCTTGGCCAGAATAAATCATCCACTGGCTATCCAGTTTCTCCCACTATCTAAGTGTTCCTAGGTCCTGCTTACAGTTACAAACTGCTACTTGAGATGTGTTGACTGTGCTGCAAAGCCATTGTTTAATGTAGTATTTGTTCTGTCTGAAAAAAGTAATAAATAATGGTCTAGTATTACATAAAAAAAAGGGAAAAGGGAAGAAGTTATGACTGGTTTAGTCCGAGCTTGTAAATGACTTCATGTGTTATCTTATGCAATATTGTAAGATCTTGCAGGATTTCTTAGCATCCAGAGAATGTATTGAAGATGAATCTTAGGTAAAAAACATTATGTTTGTTAGCTAGGGTTGATTAACTGTGGCTGCCATCTTGAACTGGGTTGACCTGAAATATTATTGAGTTGTAGATGTACTTTCCGAAAGTTTTACTATGTTCTGTCCAGGAGTTCATGAGATGTTTTGTTAACAGACAGACAGAGTTGATATTAACAGTTAATTCTAAAGTTTTAAGCAAAGATGCTGTGCAATGTGTAGCACTTGGAGTACGTGTTCCAGCTACTACCACACCCAATTTCTGCTATAAAATTGACAGTTATAGCCTTTTTTGTTTGCTAATTTCAGCTAGTTGAGGCAGCCATCTTGAATTGGGTTGACTCCAAAAGTTAATCAGTTGTAAATGTATATTAAATTATTATTTTAGAGTTTCTTTGAATTATGTTGTGGTTGGTTCATGAGATATTTTGCTAACAGACAGAAACTGATTCCAGTAGTTAACTGCAAAGTTTTAAAAATAGATCTTGTGGATCAGTTAGTGCTCAGAGTAAAAGTTGGGAGTAACTTTTAGCTACTACCACATCAGATTTTAGCTCAAAATCTGTAAAATTGGCTCAATTATAGCAATTTTTGTGTTTGATACTTGGTTGTGGTGGCCATCTTGAATGGAGTTTGACATCTACAACTGATTACCTTTTGGAGTGATGTACTGAGTTTCAATAAAACTGTCCAGTGGTTCATGAGATATTTTGCTAAATCTACAGCCAAATGAACACACACACAGACTCTGGCATAAACAATATTGCTGCTTTGCTTCTGGCAGCAGGTGATACAATTTTAAAGAATATTAGCACAATCTTGTGTTTCAGCACATTCAATGTGATTTGATAATGATTTGTGAAAACACTACAAATGACAGATGAATCAGAAATTATTCAATTAAGAAACAGAATATACTGTCTGTCTTTGTAGGATGTTACACCTAGCAGCTTGAGCATGCCTAAATAATGTTTATTAAAGTCTATTAAACTGCAGGAGGCAGAGAAATAATATCATCCAAAAAATATTCCATCATTTAGTGTTTTGAGTATCATGATAGAGAAAACTGTCCAACACAATGATCCAAAATCTCCCACAGGTGTTCAACTGTGCTGTGATCTAGTGAGTGTGAGGCCCATAATAAGTGATTCACTTTCATCCCTTTTCATATTCATGAAACCATTTGGTGACACCTCATGCCCTGTGTATGAGAGCATTATCATCCTGGAAGAGAAAACTCACATTAGAACAGTCATCATGACAAAAATATTCAGTCAGAAAAAAGTCATTGATTCACACTGACCTTGGGGGACAAGTGGATCTATTCTGTGCCAGCAAAATGTCCACTATCATACAGCATATCAGAGCCAACAGATCCTTTCAATATATGACAAAGCTCTACAAGGAATTCTGTGCTTTCTCTTTTTATTTGTCAAAGTATCTACTGATTATAATATGAAAAATAAAAATAATTTATGATATGGTAGCATGGTGGTTAGCGCTGTAATCAGGTAATCGTTGGTTCAGATCTGGATTGTCCAGGCTCTGTGAGGAGTTTGCATGTTCTCCTCATGTATTTGTGCATTCTCTCTGGGTAATCCGGTTTCCCACAGGTCCAAAACGTGCATGTTTGGTTACCTCTATTCTATTCTAAATTAAGTCCAGGTAGGAGTGTATGAGTATGTTTGTTCTGTGTATTTTTGTGCTGGCTCTGCAACAGACTGGTGACCTGTCCAATGTCTCATACATTGACAAGTGGATTAGTCACCAACACCCCCTCGTTGCTTAACAGGACAAAGTAGGTACTGAAAATGATTGAGAGAGTGAGTGTATAATATGGTGAGATATTGGTTACTGCACATTGTGGATAACAGTGAATGTTGCCCTGTGGCATAAATCTAAACTGTGACAAGAAATGCTTATACCTTTACAGTCTTGCCACAAGTTCCTTGTGTGTCAGCTACCACCAGGACAAGTTTTAGCTTAATATCTGTTAAATTCACTGAGTTACGCCTATTTTTGTGCTTTCTATAATCTGTGGCTTCAATCTTAAAATGATTTGACTCCAAAATGAAATCAGTTATAGATGTTTATTTAATGAATACTTTCTGAAAGGTTAAAACAAATCCATTCATGAGATATTTTGCTAACAACAGACGGTAAAGTTTTAAACACTGATCTCAGATTATTTAGCTCTCAGTGTATAAGTTGGATATGATGCCCAGCTACTACCACATAAGATTTCAGTTCAATATATGTAAAGTTGTTTTTTGTAAAATTGTATTTTTGTGATTAATTGCTTTGCTGTGGCAGCCATTTTAATTCAGTTTGACTCCAAAAGTTAATCAGATAACAACAAGTGATTACATTATGCACGTTTTATTAAAGTTTGTTCAGTGATTCATGAGATATTTTGCTAACAATATAGACAAACACATATACAGGCAAAAACATTATTGCTGTGCCTTTTGCGGCGAGTGACCATAAGGTAATATATAACAACATAAATGACAACATGGAAGCTGTAATTCATCTCATTAAAACAATGAAAAGAAAAAAGGTAATCTAAAGAACTTAACACAAAAAAATATTACTCTAGGAAAAAACAAAAAACATGTATTTTAGGCCAAGTTATGCCATTAAGAAATAAAAAGGTTATGCTTTTCACTTATCATTATTAATTCTTTATGATGATATACAAAAAAACTCATTAGAAATTCTTCAACAAGTTACAAAAAATATTTATGTACACAACCTCCTGTTGAATAAATAAATGAATAAATAAATGAGTCTAGCATTTGCTTGCAAAGTAAAAACATTTTGCTTTGATCAAAATAATAATAAAAAAAATTCTTACTTTTTCATTACCAATTCTTAATATTCTAAAACACAATTATAAAAAAAACCCTGATGATGTCTACTCTTTATTTGGTGTAATAGGTATTTGTTTAACATGTGGGTTGTTATTTTAGATTTAATTGCTGTTTGACCATATGCTTAGTGGATTTTCTTTTCCCTGCGAGGAAAGTGAATATAATATAAAATGTGCTTAATTTCCATAATCTATGGTCTTATTAGCCGTAGGCTTTGAACTTGTACATTTTTCATAAGGGATCTACACAGCATTGACTCTGTCCACATGTTATAAATGGAGAGGTTACTGCTGCCAAAGCAGTTTTAAGCATTAAGTTGTCAGCCATTCCTTTTCAAAGAGCTTCCAGCATAACAGTGTGACTTTAGAAGTGGAGTCAGTAAATTTGCATTTTCATAGTTTTCTTTTTTTTATGGGGCACACTGAATTGTGTGTATAAGTTATAGATAGTGTGCATAATGTAATGAAGAAATACAAAAGGCACTGCAACCCTAGCCCTAGTAAACCATTTAAATATATATCTTATTTGACAGTTTTTCAAGCAAAAAAATTTTTTTCAATTGTAATAATGCTTAAATTTGTTTTATACTCCACAAATCATTTCTGTTTGGTTACACTGCCTAAAAGCAAAGATGAGGAGAAGAGCTAAGAAACGCTGTATACATTTTTTTCACATGCATTTAGTAGCACTGACATCTAAGCAAAGACAGGCCAAAGCCATAAATCACAGAGGACAATAACAGACACATTTTGAGCCGGTCCATCATCGGGCGTGTTTTGTTTTCTCATTGCATCCTGGCAAATTGCTGTTATTAATGGCAGAAAGCATAGTTTGCAGCCCTCATTAGATGTTGTTCCAACAGCGCCACTGATGGATTGAGACAAGCTGGAGGCTTTGTTGGCCTTCACAACCAGCTAATATGAGCCAATTAAATGTCCTCCACTTTCAGGCCACTCCACGATTGCTTATACAGGCTTTCAGTAATGTTTGAGTATCCAGCTTCATGGACAAAAAAAATTTACAAGTAGATGTAGTTAGGGAATCTTCTTCAGAGCAGTGGTCTTACATGCCTTGAGGAAAAATACATAAAATAGTTTTTTGAGTTTGCTAAATATCCTTTGATCAAAATTGTTTTCAATCTTCATTCACATTTTTTAAACAATTTGTTTTTTTCATTAATAGAAATTTTCTGTGACACAAGGCCAGCTAATGCAACTTACTTTGTCATGCTGTGCTTTAAGAGTGTTCGATTTTCAGATAAATTCACAGTCTAACAAAATATTTAATCTACTCAGGAGAGGCTCATGTTTAGGTTGCATATGTTCATGAATTTGGAGCTATTTTTGCATGCTAAGCTATAAAAACACATGGAAAGTAAATATTGCAGTATGTGTTTTTATAGAACACATACTTCACCAAGTATGTCAGAGTAAATAATTTTGGTTTGGCTGATCTTTGCTTCAAACAAAATATTTTTTTTCACACACACACACACA
>JAOXNZ010000166.1:5082444-5092994 GCA_028566095.1 Kryptolebias brasiliensis
TTTATTTGTTTTTTCTCATTGCCTTGACGTTACCTTTGTTTTTAGTAGTTTTAGTAGTTTATAGTAGTATATATACTGTATATATATATATATATATATAAGTCAGTTACAGTCAGTTACAGTCTATTTATACACAGAAAATGCCTTTTTTACATTTTTTGTTTCTAATTATACTTATTGTTTAAAAAAATGTACTTGATATTGATACTGAGAGCAACTAATAAGTTTTGTTTTGTTTTGTTTTGTTTCTAATATTTGTATGCAGGCATTTAGTCAATCACTGCCCAAAAAACGTCTGTGATTTATTGTACACAGTGGACAGTTTGTTGCCAGATTAATAGTGAAGAGGTTAAGTCATTTGTCTGTCTTCTAATAATCCTTTGTTTTGGTCATCAATGAAAACAGTCTTACAGTGTGATTTATATTAGGAGTTCAAACAAATGTAACTCCAGAACTTGAGAACTGGGCTCACAGGCATTACTGATTGGATGCCCTTAGCTTGAATCTCATTGCATGTGTTGTTCAGTCCATTGACTCAACATATGGGGATTGCAATAGATATGAAGAAGTTATCTTTAGGGAAATTGTTAATCATCACAAATTGTGCAGAACCTGCTAGTGGCCTGATGTCATGTACTGTGTGATTTAATGGTAATGAAATCACATACCTTTTTATAACATAATGCAAATCGCTCATTTTATCTCAATGCCTCATACACCAGACAGGCACTGACCCCCCACAATTTCACAATATTGGAATCTGTCTGTTTCCTCCCCTGTTGTGGCCTATTGTTTTAGGTGGTAGCAATGAAAGCCATCTTGGGACTGCTGTCCCCACCAAGACAAGGGAATTAGCTCTCTGAGTGCTCCTTATCTTGCTGCTTCCACACTCCCCTCGCTGCTCTCCCATTCTCCTCCAGTAATGAGTATCTACCCAATTTAGTTTCTTTTCTCTCCAAAGGGGAATAAATTCAGCACAGTCCTTTGGATGAAAGAACCCGCAGGTCCCTTGCTTCTCGCTCTGTGACCTTAATTGACAGGAAATTGTATTTGTCTCTCTCCCTCTGCGACAAAACAGGTGTCCAGCAGGATTTGCTCTCCATGCTTGGTACAATGACCTTTGTCTCTTTTGTGTGTTTTTCTGTTTTTTTTTTTTGTTTTTTTTTTCAGCTGCTCCTAAAGGTCCTAAACTCTTCATGACCCCCAGTAGGGCAAAGGTAGGGGACACGGTGCACATCACTGTGCAAGGATTTCAGGTAAGTCTGGTACGTGCATGGGGTTTCAAGAAAATGAAGGGGCAAATTTGTTGTAGAGTACCACTTAAGTGATAGCCCAGTATTACAATGTATTAATTTTGTCACTGTATAGTTTATAGTTTATCCTCAGTAAAGCCTTGTGCAATAAAAATCCTAACTAAAATATAAACAAAATTAAAACAACAAACAACAAAACTGTGATACATGACCAAAGTTCATCGTAATGTGTTTTAATCAACAACATACTGAAGCTATTCTGAACAATTTTACTACAGTTTTAGCTGTTTCCCCCACATAATCAAAAATGGATAAATGTTTATTTTGTCTCATTTGGAAACCATTTTGAACAAATATTTTGAACAAAAAAGAGAAAGACCTCTGTCTCTGTTATGACGGGCTGGTAGATAATGATGGTCTGTTTGACAGTAATGACACATTAAAGGCAGGCAGCCTGAGCCAGTCAGGTGAAAAGAATCTGAATAAATCTGATATAGAGCCTGTCAATGGCCCAAAACACAAATCTCCTTAGAGACTTCCCAGATGCTGCTTTGGAATCATGAGGCAGATTTCATGTTTGATGTTTACTTCACTGTTATAAGAACAAAATAATATTTCTTATTGTTGTTGGTTTAAAGCACTGAGCTATTGACTGTACAGGTTTATACATGTGTTTGTGTTTGTCTTGTGACCTTGGAATTTCTTTAAAGCTTCTCTTTGAACAGAGTTAAGACTGGTTATTACAAACAGGCTTGTGGCATGCAGCCAATCGGGCCTTTCAGCAGCATATAGGCATCAGTGCATGCAGACTGATCAGAAAGAAAATTTCCCTTATCCTTCACTTGTCCAAGGTTTAAGGATTTCACAAGTAGATAAGATTATGTGCCAAGACTAATAATGTTAGCTTCTAAGAAAAAAAAAGTACCACTAGTTTTTCTGTAGACTTTAGTGTATACATTTTTGCAATGTATTTCTTGTTCTTATGTCTTTATTCACATATTTTAAATTATTCATTAATTCAAGTATTTGCATATTGTGTGTAATTTTATGTTTTTAAAGACTCACACACATAACATAATTGCAGCAGTTTATTTGAAATGTGAAATGATGAATATACCAGTTCAGCTCTCCTTAAGGTTTCTCAAAGTACAAGCACATTTAAACGTAAGTTTTTTTTGCAATAAAAAAAAAAAAAAATAACACTTGTGAAATTTCTAAATAAGCCTACTTTTCCTAACTTACTGGTTTTCTCTGAGCTGACTTAACCACCCTCTCTTTTTTCCTTCTCTTTTCGTCTCCATTCCTAATGAATGATGATAGAATGAAGTATTCCCTGAGCCGCTCTTCACCTGGACGCGGGTGGGAGGCCGTCTGCTGGATGGAAGCGCTGAGCGAGAGGGGAAGGTGTTGGTTCTGGAGAGAGTGCCAGCAGAACTTAACGGCTCCATGTATCGCTGCACAGCCCAGAATCCTTTGGGTTCCACAGATACACACACCCGTCTCATAGTTTTTGGTATGCTTACCTTTAGTTAAAATGAAAAGGCAGTGAATTTTGATTAATCATTTATGAGATTATACATATTTAACAGTTTTGTCACTGTGCAACTTGCATCCATAAAATTATTTGGATTCTTTATACAACTGCACAGTTGAATGTAACAAAAAATATATATAACTTAATTTCTTTTATCTACATATTTAAAAGATTCATGTGACCTTTATTAACTATAAATTCTTGATATAACTAAATGTGCGTTTAATTAAAAAAATGTTTCTCTAATTGGCTCAACAATACACTTGTTTTATAGCAGCACTTGCTGGCAATAACTAATCGCTAAGGGATTTTGTAACCATCCCATTAAGGCATGTCTAATTCTGTTCTGTCTTCAATGCAAAAAAAACAACCTTGGCTTTACAGGCTTATAATTAAATTCAAAGGAACTTTGTTGTTGACAGTGGTAGAAAAGCACTTTGTTCAACGTTCAAGCTAAGGTAACATGTTAATTGGAATTTGAATGTGTTTGATGTACCTGCTCTGATATGGGAACTCTGGCTCCTCTGATTCTGTTTACTCTGGAGGCTCCTGGACTAATGGGGAACTGCCATTTCTGGAGCTTCTTCATAAAGAGAGTTTCAGTCTTGTAACTTATGTTATACCTTGATTCTACTTTACACAACTCTGACTTGACTTTTACATATTGGACTCTGACTCACTTTTCCTTAAAAGTCACAATAGCAATCACATCCAACTTGAATACTGTTAATTTAAATGACTTATAAAAGCTAAAGCTTAGAGTGTTAAATAAGTGGAATTTTTTGTATTAGGCTCAAGTCTTTACTCCAGGCTTCGACTGCAAAATATGCTTTAAAATCCATCATCAGCACAGCCTGTAAGAGAACTGTATACTTCTCCCTTCATGTCATTATTGCATAGGAATATCCCTCAGCAGTGCCACAGTGTCGTTTTTTCTTGCATATTAGATGCATAAGACCATACAAGCATTGCATCGCTATCAGTAACAGCTCTATTAAGTTGAAATAAAGCCATTCTAACAAGCCGCATGTCAGAACTGTTTAAAAGCTCAGAGCATGCACAAATAAAGCCATCAGTGTTACACATTTGTTGTTTTTTGTCACATTTTTAAGATTGAGATGTACCATTACATAATATAGACACCTAGGCATTTTAACCTGGGGAATCTTTGAACATGGACTATTGCACACCTTTTGAACTCAAGAATATGTATTCATCCATTTTTACAACCTCCTTCTGAAACATTACTTTGAACAGAGTGTTAAGTATGTCACAAATGCACAAATGACTGGGTGGATCTAATAGGGACCCACTTTAAGGGTAAAGAGCCACTTTAGATAGGCATTTTGCCAGAAAGAGCACTAAAGTCTATTTAACACACCAACGCATCCTCAGGTGTAATCGTCTATGTGCATAGCATGGCCCATCTGTCTGTCTGCTGATTCTAGATTGCTTCCACTAACGCTTAGAGGAAGAAAATGGTGATTAAGTGACCTTGGCACATCCCTTGTGGCCTTAAATTGAGACATTTTTTTTTCTCTCTCAGGAGATTTGGGAGATATTTGGGGCCCCTGCTCACTATGCCAAGCATTCAAGATACACTATCAGAAATCATAGGTTATAATGGTGGCTTGGTTTAGAGATTCTTCACTACCAAGCTGCATTTACATTTTGAAAAATCTTTAACCATCCTACTTAATAGTATCATCTGAGTTAACTGTAAAGACAGTTGACACAAATGTACAGTCTCGCAGGGACATACAGCCAAAAACACACACATACAGATGCAAATATGTTTAGTTAACCAAATTTGCAGGAGCAAGCAAGTACATGGATGCATATTGAGAGTGGACCCATTATTTTTTCTAGGTCTCACTGAGGAGCTATTGTGTTATGTGGTTGCAGTGAGACCAGAGTAGTTTCACTCATTGCTATACATAAAGCTTTCACCTGCTTAAATACAAAGTTAAACATCCAAAAATAGCTCACAAAGTGGAATTTAAGAGTGATCGCTAATGCTCTGCAAACCCTCCTACTCCCTCTTTTGCAATTACTTTATCCCTGCGAGAACATTGAAAATACACTGTCAGTGTGTTTTGTGCAGGTTAGACATTGGTGCAGCCTATTAAAAGTAGAGTCTCCAAACCTCTTTCTCTTACTGCCTGCCCCCAGCTTCAGTTCCCTCTCTGCTGCTTAAAGTGTCCTGGTTGTTCTGTTACAGTGCTTTGTGTTCGCAGGTCCATTAGTTAGCCCAGGTCTTTCTCATCAGGGATATGCCATTTATGTGGCACTTCTAAAACTTTGAAATCTAGCTTTGTTAGATAGAAACAACCTCTATCAAAGATTTCATTTTCCCTTGTCTTTTTATTAATATGTTGTTTTTGTTCTGATATTAATTATTTTTTTCATTTACCTGAAGTATTCTTTGTCTTTATAGCAACTGCAGTGTTTGATTGTTTCATTGTATTTTGTTCTTTTCAGAAAATCCAAGCATGATGAAAAACACACAGAATCCAAACAGTAAGTATTTCAGTCACTGAACTGACAAAAGTGAATGCGTGCATGTTTGAATGTATGGATCAAAAATCCAGTTCTGATCAAAAAGCAAATACTTTATGACTCTGAGATTTCTATAATCACTGTATTGAAATATGTCATTTTTTATTCAGTCCTGGATGTTTTGCCCCATATAAACTCCTTGTGAGTTATTCAGACAGGATTAATCTTTGATGATGTTCAGAAGCAGGAATCAACAATCCTCTCCCCATGACTAAGTGTGTATGTCACTTTGGGCTGAGTGTGAGATTATTGGTGTTTCATATGTGTGGCGGTGGCTCATTTGTGGCTTCTAAGATTATCGTATGTAAAGTGAGGGATTGTCAGGAGCAGCCACAGAGATGTGACAACAGCCTCTCCATCTTTCCAGTTTCCCTGGCTCTCTCTCTTACTTTTCGTTGAAATCTTTATGTCTGTTATTCCATTCCTCCTCTTTGAAATTTACTACTTTTGGATCTACCATTGCAGTTCTCTTACTACGTATTTCTGGTTGTCTGTCCCTTCTTGATACTGCTGTATTATTTTTTCTTTTTTTTCTATTATTTTCTTTTTGCCCGCTGTCATATTTTATGTTTTATTTATGTTTTTTATTTTTTCATGTAAATCAGAATCTCTGATTTGATGCAGATTTTCAGTCACTCAGACTATAAGAGGTGTGTAGATTATGCTTTAGTGTGAAAAACAATCAGCTCTGGCTAAATAACCAAAGTTCTGAGCCTTAACAGATGGGCCTCTGAAGCATGAAGTGGTTCACGACTCACCAAGACGGAAATGAGAGTGCGACCCCGTAGAGATGGGTATCAGAGCTCTGATACAGTGTAAGAAAAACTGAGTGAACTTTAACAAAAGACTCTTTAATAGCTCATCTAGATTAGTAAAGCCCATTTCCACCCACATCTCAGCCTTACTGTAAAACCCACTCACATCTGGCTTTTGTCTTCAGCCAGAAAGGCTATAATCTGCATTCATTTGCTGATCAAATGACTCTGCAGAAGTCACAAGCAATGTACTTATTGACTCTGGGTTCCATAAGATGTGATGGACATGGGGCATCCAGGTGGACATGCAGATTTTTAACAACTGTCAGCTGCACTAAATACTGCAAAATTATTCTGAGCCTAACTAAACTGTAAAAGCAAAGTGTGAATCAAAATTGTGTTACAAATGGTATTTATTATTGGAATGTTTTAGTATACATGACACAGTGTAGTTGGAGTAACTATGGACTGCTATTAACAATAGGTAAATAGTTAAAATCTTGTGAAAATGTTGTAGTTTTACTGTAGAAATTGTGATAGACTAATTTAGACTACCATATTTAATGCTTGATAAAACTGTTACAGTAAAATACAATCTTTGTTCATTCTATAAGTTTTAATTGAATTCTGAACATGTTTATCAAATGTAATGAAACATTGCTTCTCCACGTCATTATTCAGTGGATTAACACTCCCAACCAAATTACGATCCTTTCCCAAACCAAAAAAAAAAAATCCCTAACACCCTAATCAAAGAAGGAAAAAAAAAAGTTTACTCTAAATAAGCCAAATGCCTTGTGAAAACAAGTGTTCAACAATAAATAAATGAAACAAACAAGATAGTATAAAACAAAAACAGAAGAAATGTATTGTATTATTGTATTATTCCAAACTCTCATTCAACTAGTGTCTCAGGACTAAAAGTCCTGCGACCTAACAACCGGTCATCTGTTCATAAGTGAATAACTCATAATGACCATGAAGCATCTATGATAATAACAGTTATTGCATCAGGGGTCCTTAGAAAACACTAGTGTTTGATCCCCTGCTGTGAAAACAGGTCATACATTATGCCTGCTGCCTTCATGAAATCTATAAAATGTCGTCATTAGTTACTGGCATTTTGCATTCCTTATTGTCTAGTAACATGCTCTAAGTTGAAATTCTAACTTCTGTAACAATTTAGAAGCACTGGAGAAACTACAGTATAAAGCATCTGTATTTTGATGATTATTTATTATTGTTGAAGTAACGAGCTGTTAATGGACTAGGAAATTCATTTTTTATATTATAATTACCACTATATAATCCCTAGTGCATGTGTGTGATGCCTGAGTTTGTCCCAGCATACACTGAGAACAGTTTCCCAAACAGATGGGAAGCTGAGCTGTCTCTAAGCTTATCTGTCTAGTCATACAGGGGTGTAATCTGATATAGGCTTTATGCTATCTGTATTTATTTTACATCGGAAACATTACCTTGTCAGTTCTTTTATGGCTTCCCTAACTAACCTTTTTGTTTAAAGTTGTTATGCTGTTAGTTTTACCCATTTTCCTTCTTTGCAAGTTGTATCTTAGGCATGCAAATCTGCAAATGCAAATAATGTGCTAAACACAGGAACAGGTGTGTCAGAATTAGGTCAGAATGGGCTTACACACATGCCTTGCATGCAGCTCATACTGGTATATAGCATGAACCCAAGAGGTTATCGTTCATGTGCCTGAGATGAATAGCTGAATATCCAAATCTCTGTCTGATTGATGGTTAGAACCACCAACCATGTGACTGTCAAGGCCATGGTAGACAAGTACCTATGCTTTCTATTGGGGTTATACTCATTCATCTTTGTCAGTTTTTCAGTCTCTGACACAGCTTGTCAAGCTGCACTGTATGGCAATGAACTGAATTTATCAGATGAGTGAAAGAGAGGACATGTTTTCTGTCAAAAAATACTGTTTCTATCAAAATGGTCTATGGGAGTGTCAGAGGTTTAAAAATGTCATTTTTATGTGGGCAGTGTGTCCTGATGGCTGAGAGATGTGTGACCATAAAGAAACCTGAAACTAATGATGTCTCAGGTGATAAACTTTGTGTTTATTTGCTTTTATAAGCAACGCCCTAAGAGTTAGGGGTATAATCAAATGCTCTGCATTTTGAACAGTGAAAAACAAAATAGTTTTATATCCTCCTTTAGAACAGATCAAATGGAGGAAATCAGACTTAAAGCGTTACAAACATGTCTTTTTGTTTAGCTAAAAGAAAGAAAAAAAAAAGAGAATTGCTTTGAAAAACATTAGGTCCAGTACATAAAGTTATCCCTCAATATCTTTCCACAAAAACCAGTCCTAGTTGTCAAAGAAAAATCAGTTTGGCACAAATGCACTGAGGTCTGAGCCAAGAACTTGAGGAAAACAGATGGCTTGGAGACTTGTGTCTATGACTGTAGATGAGAAGGGGACCTCAGATGATGATCTTATGCTTGAATGAACCCATTACCTAATGAGAGAAAATACTTATCATGAAGATCCAGTTGTTTGTGTCCAATGTTTTGTGACTTGAATAAAATGAGTGCACTCTAATGTGTACAAAACTAGATTATGTGGCTCTACTGACAATTAACATTTGTAATTCATGTTAGCACCTTCATTATTTTAAACTATCAAGTCAAACATGATCCAGCAGTTAACAGTTAACTCATTTAGAATTTCCCAATGGGCACATTGTTCAGATGTGCTGAGTTGCATTTATCAGACAGATCTAACAGCTATCAGGTCATATTGTAAAGTCTGGCCACACCCTATTGTGGTCAGCCCTTTTCTGTGGCTGAATGTGCTTCAACCACAGCCTTGGAACAGTGTGGATAAACAGTTTGACTTGTCAACACTTACACACCTACAACCAGGAACAACTTTCCTCCTACATTATCTCTGTTTCAGGAACAGAAAAACTACCATCAAGCAGATGTTTCCTAATCTCTCCCTTTAGAGCTTTGTAATAAAAGTACAGGGATAAAATAAGAAAAAAATACAATCATTACATATTGTTCCATTTGATGCGAGTATAAAAAAAAAATTAGCTGGATGCTAATGAGCAGCTATATTTACTATGTATCATTACTGGTAATTCACATATATCTACACAGATATATTGTGCATTGAATGGGGCTCTATTGCTGTCATGGAAAACAAATGACATAAAGTTACTAAGATATTGCAATTAGAATTTATTTGTCCATTTTGTTCTTCAGATGTTGTTGTGATGGGCATAAAATGAAATGAAAACATGTTAGGTTAACAAGTTTTAAAATGGTTTGCAGATCATACTTTCAAAGTTATGACCAGAACTGTGGCTGTGTTTCAGAAAAGAGTGGTTGGCTAATTAAAGAGTGGGTGGTTTGATCCTGACTTCCCCCATTTCCTTGGGCAAGATACTGAATCCCAAGTTTTCCCCAAATTGTGCATTGGTGTGTATGTCTGTGTTTAAAAAAATATGAATTTGAGTTGTAGAGTAAAAGCACTTTGAGGGGTCAGAAAGACTAGAAAAGCGCTAAACAAATGCAGGTGATTTGCCATTACCAAAAAAGTGTTTTTTGTTTGTTTATGTGTTTTCAAACAAGCAAACAACCAAAGAAACGTATACAATATATTCTAATGGTATAAAATTAGAGTTTTAAATCACAGTAAATGATCCAGACTTATGTTGTGCCTTACTCATTCACAAAAACACTAATTTCGTAATTCCATTTATATATTTGACTATATATTCACTCTACATACAAAGTGCCTTCGACTCTACAATCATATGCAGATGAGCAAATTGGGTTAAGTGCCTTTTTTAAGGATATGCTGACACTTCAAACCATTTTACCACCTAAGCCACAGTCACTTAATTATTCTAAAAGTATGTCACTGACTTTTTAACACCTTTATCTGATAGTGGTAGTCTAATCCTTGCACAGTGAAGCTTACATCTCACCAATATTTCATACTGACCGTGTTTTTATAATTTCTACCATTGATTTCCAGTGGATCTCACCTCCAAGTACTGGAAATGGGCAGTCAAGAACACACACAAATCAGCACCCAAACTAAGCCTTGGTTGAATTGTGATTTACTGGAGATGAATAGCCTGTTATTTTAAAGAGCCCACTGAGAGTCACTGTCAATTGTTCCTGCTCCTAATGCTGCTTAATGCTCCTGCAACAGAATATACCCATCTCCTGACTGTGGTTGTGATGGTGTTGTTGTTCTAGCAAACAGTTTGATAAATCATCCTTACTTTATTGCCTTAAAAATATCTTGACATCCAGAAATTGATTTTTTTGGTTTAACACATGTAAACTTATAAACTCATCAAAACTGAGTAATATTGATGATATACACTCACCGGCCACTTTATTAGGTACACCTGTCCAACTGCTCATTAACGCAAATGTCGAATCAGCCAATC
>JAOXNZ010000166.1:5110608-5133166 GCA_028566095.1 Kryptolebias brasiliensis
GGGCGAGTTTGTTTGCGCTGTTGCCAAGCAGAAAGAAGGACTTGACCAAGGAGGTGGTACTGATCACAGGCGGAGGTCGAGGCATCGGCCGTCACCTGGGGAAGGAGTTTGCCAAGCAGGGAGCCAGAAAGGTAGGCAACTTGTTGCTCCCATTCATCCTTTTAATGCTTTCTTTTTAAATCTATACACAGGCTAATTATCTATATTTTCAGTAGTGCATTTTGTGTTCGTTTTAGGTGCATGTGGCAAGTTTGTGTCAAAACAGCATCAGTAGAGGGAGCAGACAGCAAAAATGAGTGTTAAAATAACACTAGAGTGTCTATATGTGTCCACTCTGAGGGTCTAAAGAACACTTTCAGAGTGTTATTTTGAAACAAAAAAGAAGAAGAAAAAAAAAGTCTGGCAAATTTGTGAAGTATATGGCTGGCTAGCATATCAAATCTGCATGGATGAATTTCTCAGTGCAAAAACAAATCAGTACAATTTAGAGTTACGCCTACAGTTTATTCAATCAAAACTAACTTTCCAAGTGTAAAGTGTTAAAAAAGAACACTTTTACAGTGATAATTTAACACTTATAAAAGTGGATACATAGACACTCTCTAGTGTTATTTTACTACTGGTGATGTTGCTGTACTCACATCCTTCTTCTCTTCAAGCCTGGTCACTCATGTCTACCCTGCTCTAAGTGCATTATTGTTTCACTGTTCAGTGAAAGCAGGGATCATAACCTCTAAGTTGCCAAGCTGGTCCAGTGAGACTGAAGACACTGCCCTCAATTTTGATCCAAGTATTACACAACAGCTTGGAACAACCAGAGGGCAGGTCTGGACAGCGTTTATGGCTGATTGATATGATTAGGTGTAGCACTGAGCTGACAAAATCACGTCACAATCTAGGGTGATTCAGAAATGAGTGACACATCCAAAGATTAAGATTGTGATGAAGGCATTGACTGTTTGCCTGAGTGAAAGATTTTTTGAATGAATGGGACTAGGGTGTACAAAATACACCAATAGACTATGCTGTTTTATAATGAATGCCAGGTTAGATTTTGTTTTCAAACAAAGTGCAAGGAAGTGTGTGAAAACCCTTAAATTAGTCATACAATCTCAATGAAACAAGAATATGATTCAACATTATTTAATTCACCTAGACCTGACTATAAGGTTTGCATGATGCAACCAATGTTGTAATTGTTATCTAACATTAGATAAGTTATTACACATTTTATTGATGTGATTTAATTCTATTCATGTCAGTGACCTAACTTTCGATAATTCATTGGATATTGTTTCACTGGTTATGTTCAGCATTTAATTGTAAACTAGTTTGGTAGATTTTCATCTTCTTATCTCAACCAAACTCCCTAAACACCTTTGGTTACCCCCAGGATCCTCCACCTGGGTATGAAAAATTCTGCCGAGCACACTGCTTCAACTGTGTCCTTTTAACAGTGATGTGTTTATACAGAGCAGGTCTATTTTTGACCAACTAAAATAAGAACCTCCGATAAACATTCAAAAAAGTGGTAATTTCAACCTACTTTGAGCATACTAGCTGAAAGCTGATGGTTTAGTTACCCATACATGTGTGACACATGCGCCACTTCCTATATGCTCTCTTAGGACATCGTTTTACTAGCTTGAAAATATTGCTGAAAGTTCAATGAAACATTAACTGCCCCCCAACCCCCTTTTTTTCTTTGTCATATCCTTGGGGAATGAGCAAGAAGAAACCAGTGGATTTAAAAGCATTACTTTGCAGCTGCACAACAAAGGATGTCACATGTTTTTCAGCCCCCCATTGTTGGCTATTATCAAGGTGTGAAGGCTTTGAAAACAACACCTGTGGTAATGTGTGTGACAATTGCTGTCTGGATAGAGATGCTAAAAGGAAATAGGATGGTAATTATGGGTACAACTAATCTCTGTGAACATGCACTCACCCCAGATTGAGGCCCTTTTGTGATTGGCAGTAAGAAATCACATTTCTTTAGTTCTTACATGGAGTGAGGAAGACTTACACAGCTGGTGAGAAAATGATTCATCAAGATGAAGGATGGAAGACTCAGGAGGAGAGTCAGGTTTTTACTGTTTTGAGGGAAACTAGCGGAGTGGTGAAACAATAAAAAAGAAACGTTTCCAAGACATACAATAACAATATAATAAAAGTATCAGACCATTCAAAATAAACAATTCAAAGATTTAGATTATATATGTCTACAAAGATCATTTTTAATGCCCTAAACTCCAACAATGCAAAAGTGTTTCAGATGGTTTTCAGTGTCACATGAATACATCTCTGTATGGAAGATGAACCAAAGCAAGTTACAGACAGCAGGTTTGTGTGGGTGTGCTTGTGTTGTGCTTGAGGCGGGAAGCACACCACTCCCAGCTGGGTATTGCCCTGCAACTGACCTTGCTGTCTCCGCAGTAATTAGGCAGCGGCAGGCGACTGCCTCCTGAACTCCTGCTGCCCCCTCTGTGTGCCGCCTCTCTGCTGGCTCATACAATGGGTGTGAAAAGCAGGGTTCATACCCACCCATACATTGAAACCTGGAAGATAAAGTATCACTGTAATTCAACTGGAGCTACTGAGCTCACAGAGACATACAGCTCAGTCTGTATTGAGTGAAATCAGCACTATCTATGACAAGGATTTCTTTCTAATTCTACTACATGCATTTGTTGATTAGAGAGCTTTTACTTGGTCCATGTGTTGACATTAAGTCTTGTTAGGCATGCCTTGTTGGAACAATTACTGGTTTATCACCAATCGAGAACACGGCATTAGCAAGGTCAATTAGAAATTGTTTTCTATCCAGATAGCAATTTGGCCAATCCATGTTTGCTCTGAGGGTCTTGTGTGTTGTGATGGGTGATAAACCTAATGAATTAAATAAGGTTTTAACAGGAGAACACCATTTAAGTGTTGAGTTTTAATGAGAACTGTCAGCTCTATTTGTCTGGCTCAAATCCTATTAAAAGCTTTGAGTTATTTATCAAGACCTGTCTTCCTTCACTGATTACTCAAATGGCCTTGCAAATGAAGCAAACAAAAAACCTAATCAAAAGCAACTCAAACTAGAGTTGTTCGCGGAAAGAGGCAAACTCTGATTGGCCGGGACCTGACTTAAAAATAAAGAGGACGCTGCAGTCTGTAATCTTTTTGTAGAACTTTAGGTTTAGAATTTCTGAGTTTAGTCATCTTCAACCATCAAACAAAAGTGCAATGTTAAGATTTCAGATTATGGCTATAAAAAGTTAATTTTATTTTTCAAATTTTATGTTTGGTTATAGACAAATCCCACATAAATTTTAAACAATTATAATTGTCCATAAAACCTTTTTATTGGAATGAAACTGGTTTAAATCCTTTATAAGATACAGACGTCTACACACTCAAATCTAACTTTTTATGTTTGCTTATTCTTTCATATTGTATTTAGGAAATGGTTCTCTAGGACTAATAAGTCAATGTAAATCCTTCCTGCCGACAGACTAAATGGATGTTTACACATAAACACTGGAGAAACAAAAGGAATGGCAGGCTGAATCATTCACGAACAGACAGACATGCTGTCTTTTGTGTGTGTATGCAAACACACACTGTCTCTGACTAAAATACACAATATCACTTTCCAGAGGACTTTTTGCTCAAATATTAGCCTTGGTCACGGGCCACCAGCCAAAGCCCGTGCTGGCGTCCTCAACACTTTACACAGGGACTATTTTCGGACTCCCTGACCAGAATTGACAGGGCTCATCTGCCCAACAGTCCATGTAATCTCTTTGAGAATTTGTGTTTGAGAGATGAGGAGGGCTCACCCCCTGATTTCATTACCTTTCCCTGACCCCAGAGACTGACAGATCTAATTGCTCAATCACTAGTTCCTCCCCTACCCCCATCCCAACCTCATGTTCCCCTCTCAAATGGCCAGCCCTCATTTAGTGTTCGGATGGATGAAAAGACAATTCATTCACACAGCAACCCTGGAGCCTTTAATCTTGCTCAAAAACTATTTGTTGGAGTGAAAATGGCCTCTCTGTTCTCTTAATGAAAAGAGCATTGCTGCTAAAATATCTTCCAACTTGCCTTTTTGCCAAAAATTTTGCATAAAAGATGTCATGATTTGTTGATGACTGACTGTAACAAAATCATCCCCTTTTGTTTCACTAATAAACAACAGTCCCCTTGATTTGTTTTCAGTTAGTATTCTTTTCATGATTTTTTTTATTTGTGTCAAACTTAAAAAAAAAATATTGTTTTCTAGGTAATCTTGTGGGGGAGAACAGAAAAATGTCTCAAGGAGACGGCTGAAGAAATCACCCTCTCTGGAACAGAGTGTCATTACTTTGTGTGCGATGTGGCCAATCGAGAGGAAGTTTACAAGCAAGCCAAGGTGGTGAGAGAAAAGGTACAATGTTTTCATTTTTATAAAACTTCCTCTGTTTTCCAAAAAAACAAAAAAGAATCATGCAGTCTGCTGACAATAAAAAAAGTAGGAAAAAAAAGCCTCAAAATGCCTTTGTTTTGTTTTACATGCTTTTTCTTTTGGATTCTTCTCAGTATCGTTTGGTGACTAAATGATGTTGCTCTTTTTTAATCTCAGGTTGGAGATGTTACAGTTTTGGTGAACAATGCAGCTGTAGTTCATGGTAAAAGTCTGATGGACAGTGATGACGATGCCCTTCTAAAATCCCAACATATAAATACCTTGGGTCAGTTTTGGGTAAGCATTGCACGTGTTACAGCAGAACCTATTTTGCCTGCCAATAAAGAAAAATTCTTTCAAGCAGATTTTCCATATTTTTCTGTTTTGATTATAGCAGTGTGTGGAGCCCCAGACTTGTCAATCATGACTGCTATTATGGCAGGTTAAGTGGGGTATTTCCAAATTGCTTCTCAGCCTCTGCAACATCAGAGGGTTTTGAAACTCATGGTATTTTTTTTATTATTATTTTGAATTCAGATCAAAGACTTCATCATATGCAGACAAAATGCAATTATCAGCTAAATGGAAATGGAAATATAATCTGTGATGACACTGTGAACTTGTTTCTTTCACCTGTTTTCTGTTTTATTCTGGTGAATACATTTTATCTTCTGTTTTCACTCCTTCAATTTTGTCTTTATTTTCTCTCTTTCCATTTTTATGTCCATGTCTTAGACAACAAAAGCGTTCCTGCCTCGGATGCTGGAGCTGCAGCATGGCCATGTAGTATGCATTAACTCCATCTTATCCCAGTCTCCAATCCCAGGAGCCATAGACTACTGCACCTCCAAGGCCTCATCACTCGCCTTTATGGAGAGTCTAACATTAGGGCTGCTGGACTGTCCCGGTGTCAGCTGCACCACCGTACTTCCTTTTCACACCAATACAGAGATGTTCCAGGGCATGAGAGTCAGGTTAGCAAACACTTAAAACTGAGAAAAGCCATGACATGAGAATAACTACTTCACCTTTGAAATGCAACTCTTTTTTTTTTGTAGGTTTCCACAGCTCTTCCCTCCACTCAAACCTGAAGTAGTTGCTGAGAGAACTGTTAATGCAGTCAGAACTGACAAGGCCTTTCTGTACCTGCCATGGACAATGCATGCCCTTGTCTTTCTAAAAAGGTAAAAAAAAATACTGTTTTAATATTTTCCAGTCTTTCTATTTAATATTCTTCATCATTGCCTCAGCTTTTGCCTTTGGCTTAACATTTTGTCACTCATCTTTCTGGTTTCTACAGTTTCATGCCACAAGTTGCACTTGAAGAAATCCACAAGTTTTCTGGGAGTTATACCTGCATGAATACATTCAAAGGGAGGACATGAATTTTGATTGCACACAACATGAAGAATACTTCATCAGCTCTGAGGTGTAAGGAAGGGACTATGGACCTTAAAGCATCTGAAAGAGGAAGAGTCCCTTGAATACTGAGAAGACAAACACTTAAGTGACATAAAAGGGTGTTACTTCTGCAGGTAGAATTAAGAGATAAACTGCGTAATACACCCTGATCCTGTGTGCATGTGCATATGTAAGCACATGTATGTGATAATATAGATGACTGAATTAAATTCTCACTTTGAACAGAAGCCATGCATAGATCAAGTAGCTATTCTGGGAGGGTTTGTTGTCACACTTGTTTACTATTTTTACAGTTTATTTTTATTATCTTTTTAATGTGTCTTAATCAAAACAGTGTAATAAAACTGAATTTTAGAATGATGTCTCTCACTATGCATGATAATAATAGCAAAACACTTAGTAAGTGCACACTGCTGTGTGTCTGGGTTTTGACTCTTACAGTGTGAAAACAACTTTGATTGATTTCAAGCATGAGACTGTGTCAAAGATGCTGTCAAAAGATAAAATGTGCTCTTGGGAGGCATGCGGGGCATACTCTTGTTTGTTTTCAGAAAATGGTGCAGGTTAAGAAGGTAATGTAATTCCCAATGGAAAAACAAACCCAAATCGGATCAGGCTGGCCCTTTGCATGCAGGCGAAATGTCTTTTTTTTTGTTGTTGTTTCACAAAATTCAATTAATGTGGACAGGCAGAGGGACCGCTGAATTTATTGCACCCAGCAGTCATCATAAGGCTTTCATTATTCAACTAAAAATGTTTTTTTTTCTTTTTTATTTATTTTATGTCTGTAAGAAAAATAATAATTCTTCTATTCGATTTTGCCAGCTTGGCTCACACTCAGACAATGTTAAGATGTCTGCAAATGCTGCACATTTGTGTTAGATCAAACAAAACCCCAGAAGCATATATTATAGAAAACTGAACAATATGGGGCCTTCTTTTATTCATTGCATATGAATCTGAGCATGTTCTAATGCTTTAGTATAAGACAGGGGAAGATAGCTGTTGAAAATTATAATAGATGAGATTTGTCAATGCCAGAGATTCACTATTACTTTTTTAAACTGAGAACCTTTGTCTTCTTTTACATGAAAGCTAGAAGATTTATGTCATAAAAGTTAGGTGAGTTAAGTTTGGCAGCTTTATAAACATACTTTGTCTAAACAAACTTTGGACCAGAGCTTTAACAAAAATCTGTTTTCACTGAAAATGTGCAGTGCAGGCTAATCAAACACTGCATTGGCTCAAAAGAGCCTTCAACCAAAACAGTAAATAGTCAGTGATTCTGTCTAACGTTAGTAAAATCTTGAACCAGCAAACAAATTATTTCTAGCATGTTAGATGAATACTCTTGACATTTTGAGAATTGTGCTGATTAACTTCCACGCCTAAGGTTATAAATGGATACCAATACCCCTCTCATGTTTGAATGAAAGACGAGCAGCTAATTAACTCACTGTAACATTGTGGAGGTGGGGATGGCGCTTACCTGGTTTTGTCTTGTGGGAATTAATCTGCTTTCAGAGGTTCTGAAAGTAGTATTGATTACTTCATCTAACTCTTGGCCGGAAAGTCTGAAATAAGGACTGTCATCTTTTTTTTCTTTTCTTAAAGCTGAATTTGCATTTGGAACAGGAGCAAATAGAGATGGAGTCACAGGCGAATATGTTACATTTTTTGTACTTTCATATTATTGCTATCATATTTGTAAGTCCTGCAACATGTCACATGTCTAATGTTTTGACTGACAATGCAATCACTGAGGATGAAAAAAGAAGTCAAACTTTAAATGTATCTAAATTTCATAAATGTACATGAAATCATGTTAAATCTGCTACCAGTAGGAATAAAATAAGAAACTTTATTCTAGTTATAGTACTGCCCAAACATACTTGGTCCTTTAAAAATAAACTGCAATAAGATACATTTATAAACTTTTTTTACAACACATTTAATAGGTAATAAATTTGATCTTGGTAATGTTTAATTAGATAGCGCTGACTGAGGTTTGTGACTAAAAGTACAGTTTGTAAAAATAATTAAAGTGCCATAAAAAGCACCACCTTTTTCAGCTCACATTAATCTTTCTTCAAAGAATCAATTTCTTTCAGGTATGTGCAGTGTTTGCAAATGAATAATGATAATAAAAAAAGTACTGAATAAACATATAAAATGAAAGTTGTTGGTGAAAGGGTTTGTTTCAGTTTATGTGCATCAATGCTGTTACCAAAAACTGCCACCCCACTCTTTTTATGCCAGAAATGAAAATCAGTGTCATGAGATGAAAAACTGGTTCCTGCCATACACTGAGTAAACAGTTTTGCTGATCTGGTCATTTTTCATAAAAATACACCTAATTATTGAACTAGGACTGTAAACCTTTTTCATGTTTGCCTTCCTAGATATTCTGATTCTTCAGACTGTGACTAATCTGTTTGTTAGTTTGTGTTTTAATCAGAGCAAAGAACAAGAAATATGTGTTCAAGAAATATGTAACAGAGTACTAATATGTGCAAATTCATCAAACATGCTTGGTCTTCACAAGGTTAATTGTGAAGTCAAAACATTAAAATAAAATTGAATATGCATGGGCAGCTAAAGCATGCACAAAATTAGATTCTGAAATTCTAATACTGAGGTTGAAAAATATACATCTTGGTAAAATAAACAAAGAGCTCACACAAATTGTTTAATGCTGTGCAATGCTGTGACTCCTAGTTAGAAACATGAAAGAAAATTGTAACCACAGATTGAATCACATGGACAGACACCTCATATCTGAGCTCAAGTCAGAGAATGGTTGTAAAAGCTGGGACTGTGCCTGGCCTTTGGCTGCCAGACAAGGCTCATAAACATTCATTTGGATCCCAGCGAACCATAAATGCCCTCCTTTGCGCTCTCGATAGGGCCTCACATAGTGATCAGTAGGTGACCCACACTGGATTTGAAGGGAGTGGAGCGGGGGAGGAGGAAGCACTGCTGAGAGTGAATCCGAGCCTCCTTCAGGGGGCCTGTTTCTCATTCTCTCAGTGGGCTGTTGCGAAAGCAGAGAGAGAAGCAGCATGTTGGGGATGGAACTGGGTCGAGGAGGCATGTTGTGCACGTATGCTGGAAAAGGAGGGCTAAAATGGTTGGAAATCTCCGGGGACAGGTTCAGAGCAGGGTTAGCCAAAAACAAAATAAATCAAATGGGGGCTTGGAAAGTCTTTTCCCTGCTGAAGGCTCTCAGCTCTGGGGTTACTGACCAAGTGCAGGTGGAAAGAGTGAAATTAAGGTTTCCAGGTGTCACTGGACTTTTTTATATTATTATTTGAGGATTGAATTTTATATATACATACATACATACATACATACATATATATATATACAATATATTTGAACATATAATAAGAACTTGTTAACAGTTTTTATTCCGACTGGCAAATTTAAAAAGTTGTAGAATCAAGTGAACCATCCCCCTTTATTCTGACCACAAACATTTCTATGTAACCTAATCTTAAATATCCATTATTCACCATTAGTCATTACTCCACATTTGTCAGTAAATGTCCTAGATTTTCTCTCCTCCTTAAAGGAAAGCAGACAAGTATTTCCCTACATGCAGTCCAAGCATGTGTAATCCCAACACACAGGCTTGGAGAGTCAGGCTGCAATGATCCATTAAATATATCATATACGCCTGGATCTGGAGTCCATTTGACTTGTTGTGCAGTGATGCTGAACGCATGTAAAACCTCAGCCAGTGCCTGATTCTGTCATTATTCATATTGCATTCTCTTACAAATTCAGTGACTTTGTTTTTTCTGGAGATGGTTCGCCACAACCTTGCAACCTAATACAACTCTGTCACATATGATAAATTGTGTTTCCAACTATCACTTTATATCTAATAAATGTCTCTAAAATTTATAAAATAATTATGTATGTTTTCTTAAAACTTACTGTCATTTTTGCAGAATCAGTCATAATGCAAAATGTGTCAAATATGCAGGAAATTTCTTGAGGAAAACCTCATTGCTTTGCTCTAAAACAACCAAGATAAGAGCTATTAGATATGTGAGCAACAAACTACTACCTGCAATAAACCTTATAAAGTCTGTGTGCTTTGTGGACATGGCCTTAAATGGATAGCTAAATGAGACTGTAACAAGGGGCAACAAGAAGGTAGCAGAGTTCAGTGAGGTATTATTTGTTACAAGACCTTATCCGCTTTCCCTGAACAATGCTTTTAGCCCTCTCCCCAGTTTGCTGTTGGGTTCATCCATCACAGAGTAGGTAGCATGATAAAAAGGCTCAGCCCTAACCCACAGCAAGGAGCCAAGCGTGATGCCTCAGTTGACCTGTCAAACTGTAAGAGTTATTATACACAGCAGTGTTAAAGGTTAAGGGAGCAGCAAACTTGGAGGGTGTCGGTTCTCAAAAGCACACACAGAAACAGGCAGCGCTTCTTAGATGAATATACAAAATAAGCTGCAACAATGAATAAATAAGGAAATTGTGTGAAGTCCATATAAAATGTAATTTACCTGAATATTGTTTTTTTTAATAACTCTTGGCAGTTTACTGTCATACATTTTACTACTGTCAGCAAAAAGAACAAACACAAGATGTGAAACATTTGCTTAACGTTACCTTCAAATGCAATAAGTAATTTCAGTCAGAACTGGTCATTTAAAAACCTGAGATATTACAGGAAGATCCTTTAAACAGAGACATTAAGAGGTGTGATTTTAAAAGCACATGGTCACATATGTGTATTTGGGGTAGAACCTTTCATGTTTTATTCATCACTGACCACCATTCTTATTTACACAGCCATTTCTTTACAGCAAATTAGGATCATCTCTATGGGGAGTTTTGTTGACACAAAGGTCTGGATTTAAGATTTAACTTTGTCAGCGTTATCTCCAATAGCTGATAAAGGTTTGCTTATGAATCTTTAGACAATGTCAGCAAATTAAACATTGTGGTGCTTGAAAACTCCTCAGAATTTTTGCTATTTATTCATAAATGTAAACATTATGAAATAAAACTACTAGGCTGAAACAACCTAAATCCCAGAGGATCAAATACAGTTCTCACAGACATATGTGCAAAAGTGGATCATTTCTATCAGTTGTTGATTTAATAATGTGAAAACATCTGTTGGCAATTTTTATTTATATAATAAAGAAATTGTAAAGGCAATTATGTTACTGGCATCTTTTTTTTAATTATACAAAGCAATTAACACCATTGATCTTAAAATCCTACTTTATACACTGCAACTTCAGACTGCAACTGGGATCAGAGGCCTGGCATTAGATGGGTTTAGTAGTTTATATCAATATGTTTATGTAAACAACCACAGATCATATTTTAAATTTATCAGTTATGGGGTCCCACAGGGTTCCGTGCTAGGCCTGATTCTATTCGTTTTGCATATAAATGACTTTTATTAATTCCTTTTCTGTACTACATAAAGTATTGCACATTCTTGTTCAAAAATTCAAATGAACTCCATCAAATCATAAATACTGAGCTCATAAAAAGAGACACCTGGTTAAGATGAGAAAAACTCTCCCTCAGTATCAGCAAAACAAATTATATTGTGTTCTGTTCCAAGAAAACAACTAATACCAACCAAGTTTGTCCCAAAATAAACATAAAATAGTGTTGAGTTAGCTCTACAAAATGTCTGGGAATTCATTTCTCTATTTCAAATGTCATAGTGATAAACTAACAAAATAAAATAAAAAAGAAACCCTAATATACCACTTTGTTTTTTTAACTTGAGATATTTTCTTCCACTCTTTCCACCTATCAACTAATATAAAATGGAATTTAAACCTCATTTACATTATTGCAATATCATTTTGTGTAACACGTTTCCTTCATCCACTCCAGTTTGGAGTGGATGAGCTAATGGCTAAGCAGCACCAGTGAAGTCTCATGTCCTAGCAGCAAAAGGTGCCAACCATCAAGGAAATTTGATTCAAGTTATCTCAAATTTGTATTAATTTGTTGTGGGGCAGAAAAAAAGTCAAGACTACACTGTGTGTGGTCCTGTTCTCATCAACGATTCTTTGGAACCATCGGATTTTAAACCACATCAGTGTGTGTGGGGGTGTGTGTGTTTGTGTGGGGGTGTCCCTTAGCTAGTTAGGTTTGTTGAAAGGGTATGGTTAGGATAATGCAGCTGTTTTGGTTTTTAGGATAGAGTTAGGTGTTCAAGTAGATTGGTCACTTTGCTTTGTTTATGTTTTTGTCAGAAGCATGGTTTATTTGAATTGTTTCAGCATGAGATTAAAAACTAGTAGTACAAGCTAGCTTTTAATGTCTATAATTATGGTGGAACTTGGAGAGCCTTTTCTGAGGTGGTAGTCATTATGAAAGGTTTGAGAACCACTGGTCTACTGCATGTATCTGTATCTTATGTTGAAGATGTCTGAATAAACTAAAATAAACTAAAATTAAACTACAAAAACGTTCTTAAACCTGTGAAAACACCAGGTTAAAGAATCACAGTAAATGACACTACAGAAAAAAAAACACTTAATAAAATAATTACGTTTTACACAGCGTTTTACAATTTTAAATACAATATTGCCCACCACAGATTTCAAAAGTAGAAAAGTGGTAGTTTAGGTACTTGTCTCCCTGGGCACCCATAGAACATAACAAATATGCCTCAGGGACTTTAACCTACATCGTGAAACCGTGAGTCTCTGTTTCACATGTGGTTTCTAGTGTTCTGCTTTTGAACACTGACAGTTAACAGGGAGAAAGTGGGAGGTAGGAGCTGAGGGACAAACAAAGCAGAGTAAGGCCTCCTTTTCACTGCGAGCAGAAGGCAAACACTCAAAGGGGAAGGGTGTGGGAGGGTGAAACACAGTTCACTTTGCACGAATGGGTTCAAGATATTTATAAAGCCCACCAGGCATCACATCAGGAGAGCTCTTCTGAAGAAATGTTGTTCCCAGATGGACTGCTTCAGCCAGATTTATTTATTGCGGAGCAGCTTCCATACAGATTACGCAACATCTCCACAACATGCATGAATTCTGCATCTTGGTGTGTGTTGCCAGCAGCCCGCCTTGCTCAAGGTGAATCAGATGTGGGTCAGATAGAGGGCATCATTTTCTCATCACACACATCTGTACATCAGAGCAGATATCAACAGCTTGCACAATCTTCCTCACATTGCTATGTTTTGAAGACAAAAAGTTATATGAGGGCTACACACTTAAACTACAATTCACTGATATCACTGACTGTAATATATTTAGGTGAAACATGTTATATTATGTAAAAAGCTGATTGTGAAGTCATTCTTTTTTCTTTTTCTTTTTTATTTATTTATTTACTCGGAAGCTCTCAATTCATCACAGGGCTACATTACACAAACAAAGTCCTCCCAAATCCACAGCCTGCATGGAAGTCATATGATCAGAGTTGGCGTCCTCTGTGAACTACACCTGAACTTAGCTAAATGGAAACAGACCAAACACATAGTGTGCGTCAGGATGAAAGCATCCCTCTGGAGGGTTGTAACCATGGGTTTTGAATAGAGAATGTGGCTCTTGAAGCAGGACAGAAGAGCTGGAAAATGCTTGTCTCAAATGATTGAGTCAGCATGATGCTTGGTTACATGTCTGAGATAAAGCACAGACACACACACATACACACAAAAGCTATTCAAATGCAGCAATTTTCTTTTGTCTAAATAAAACCTTCACCTTTTCCACATGAGCTGAAACTCAGATGACCCTCAAACCTTCATTATCACCCACCATGTTTTTCTGTACTGTTAGCAAAATATATCATAAACCACTGGACAGATTTTAATGAAACTTTCAGAAAATAATCATTGAGTTGACATCCACAACTGATTAATTTTTAGATTCAAGATGGCCGGCACAGCAAAGCAATCTCAGCAAACACAAAGATGACTATAACTAAGTCAATTTTACAGAAACTGAAATTAAATTTAGTGTGATAGTAGCTGACACACATCCCCAACTTATACTCTGAGCACTAACAGGTTGCACAAAGTCTGTGTTTAAAACTGTGGCATTAACTATTGGAATCAATTATGTTCCTTTGTTAGCAAAATATCTCATGCACCACTGGATGGATTTTAATGAAACTTTCAGAAAGTAAACAATGGATGGGCATCTATAACTGATTAACTTTTAGACTTAATTCAATTAAATATGGCTGCCACAGACAACTGACCTTAGAAAACACAAAAAATGACTCATATAACTCAGCCAGTTTTACAGACACTGAGCTAAGAATTGTTGTAGAAGCTGAGCATTATCTCCAACACATACTGAGTGCAAAATTTTGCACATCTTTGTTTAAAACTTTGGCAATACCTGTTGGAGTCAACCCACCTTGTCTGTTAGCAAAATATCTCAAAATCAACTGGACAGATTTCAATGAAACTGTCAGAAAGTAACAACAATTGATTAACATTTGAAGTTCATTCAGTTCAAAATGGCCACCACAGCTAATTGACCTCCGCCTACACAAAAATGGCTATGAATCAGTTAATTTTAAAGATACAGAGCAAATATTTGGTGTGGTGGTAATAGCTGAGAGTCATTCACATGACATAATCTAAGCACTAACAGATCTTGCAAGCTCACCAATGTGTTGCAATATTCCACGAAATGAGCATAATGAGTTTTTTTTTTCCCCAAGGTTTATCAAAACTGCTTTAACTCCATCATTTCTCAACATAAGATGATCTTAGTCTAGCATGTGAGGTGGCTGCATATGCATTCCTTCAAGGAATGCTAGGCTTTTAATTCTTATCTGTTTCTGAGGCTGACAGTAAAGAGAAGTGTCAGAACCTTAACATACAATTTGTGAAATTAACAGTAGCTGCAATCGCTCATAAGATCAATGTACCTCTGCACAAAACTGATCTTAGAGAAAACAGAAAGTGAGGGAGGCAAAGCCAAAGCTGTCATCTTCTTGTATATGGCATGTCACTTAACCTAAAGATGAGTATGTGTTTATATTGCACTTGTGTGTTGTCAAAGTTCTATGAATGCTCTTCAAAGTCAGAGAAAGGGAGAGGAATGAGCAAAGGAGTAGTAGGGAACAGCCAGATTGTATTTGTGCCTGTCACACAGAAGCCAAGAAGAGTAATTGCCTGCTCAACACCTCAGAGGTGAAAGGTTAGCTGGGAATGTAGGGGGTGGTTGCACAGCCTGCTGTAATTAGCCTCCAATTGGACAAATAAGTCTTCCTCCAGATCGCTGTGAGCATGTCAGGTTTGGACCACAGATGACCTTAAATGATATTATAATGGCCTTTCTAAGAGCATGCTTACACAATAACTGGACTTGAAAAAAGATGGGAGTACTTAAAAGAAAGGTCTGCCTGGCTTGAACTATCACGAGCAATGCTTTGTTTGCATAAAACATTTTACAGCTCTCACTGACAAACAGCTTTAAGTGACAAAATAACTGACTGAATATTTTATCAACCTATCGCATGAAGTTTAACTAATCTGGATAGAAGCATCTGGGGTTAATTTTGTTAAAAGGAGGATTGTTGTGCAAAACAACTGTGCCTCTGAGACAAGTTGGTTAGGTATAATCTAAAGTATTTCATCAAAATCATAAAAACTGCTAACAACCTGTTTTTAATCAACATACAGCCTCAGGCAGCAACTTTTTCATTTATTTTTCTTTTTCTCAGATTGTTTGAACTATATAAGGTGAAAGAACAGGCAGGAAGGTATAGTGTCTCTAGTTTGATTATTCTAGGTTTCATATCCCAGAATGATCAGAATTGCAACCTCCTCCCCCACCCCCTTTCCTGCCACTGCTTTGCTGCCGGGCTTGGATGAGCCAGACTGGACTGAGATTGAACTGAGCTGAGGAATTCTCAACATCTGGCTTGTATCTACAGCTTATGGTCATTTGGATGCAGTTGATATTTTCCAATAGATCCACAAAGACCGAATTGTTCTGAGTTTGGGTCTTGTCTGCCTTGCAATCGGAGGGGTGTGGTGTTCTGGCGCCTGACTGCCACAGCTGGGCCTGTCTGTCAAATCTTCAAGTGACACAAAACTCAGTTATTCCCAGCGTGAGAACTATAGGAGACAAATCGAGCCAGTCACCACAATGCTGCAGAGACTCCAGTGAATCCACAGTTAATACACAAAAGACAGACTTTGACAAGATATAGCACTGTTTTACAACTTTTTAAATGCATCACTCGAGGCCAAGGAAATCATTACGCAGAACTCTTTCAGAAAGTAAAAGATGACAAACAGTTGCCTCAGTCAGCTAAACCACACTCTGGTGTCTCTCCTCCCCCACCAAGGTCCCACACTACACTGCAAGTTTGACAATTGGGTTCAACACCAGGTCAAGCTTTGGGTTTGACAATGGGCCAACCAGTCTTCAATGAGAGTAGAGCAGACAGCTTTCCCACAAAGAGCTCAGTCACACAGAGGGGATTCTGCCTTTGTGGCCTCTTCTATTTAAACCGTACTAACTGGAGTTAAAGAAAATCTTTTCTCAATGTGTTACAACTTTACCGGTGCTGTATGTGTTCTTGTTGGCTGTTGTGACTAACAGATATCATTTCAGTCATTCACAAACTGTTTATTTCAAGAGGCAGGCCTGCTCACTCCTCTATTTACATATTTGGGATTTGTCACTCACTCCTTGTTTAGAAAATGCATGTACAAAAGGTCTTACTGCTTTTTTTATTTATACAAATGGTTTTAACTAATGTAAAAAGATTATTTTAGATATTTGTGATTCATCTGTGTGTTGTTGTTTGTTATCTGCATGCAAAGATGTAATGATATGCGTTGGTTTTCCTGTGTTTCTGTGTGTTTGCTGCTGTATGGCAGGCGAGTGCTGACTGAGGGACATGGATCTTGCACACTGAGTGTGTGAACTCTGGCTGAACCCCTGGGTGTACTGTTTCAGGCACGCTCTGACAACCTCGCCCCAATGACCCGGCTCGCGACTGCACAGTTCACAGGGAGGTCTTCTGCTCTCGCACGGCAACTCCCTCCTCCCACTACCACCCTTTCTCCCTCCCATTCTTCCCTCTTCCCCTATATCTGCTTCCCCTGAACCCTCTTTCACCTCTCTGTTCTGCCCTCCTTCATCCCTTAACTTTTTTCACTCTCTTTTTTCATATTTTGTTCTTTCAAAACACTTTCTTGCTTCTTTTCTTTTTATTTCTTTCACATTGTTGCCAACAGAACAGAAACTGTCTGCTGGCATCTATGAGTCCTGTAGTCTTGCTAATGGAGACAAACTCTCTTTAAACACTAACATCATTATCAGGCTCGGTGAAGAAGTCACTTTTGTGAACTTTATCTTGACACACAAATAGTTTAAATTTTTTTAAGGCAAACAAAAACAATCCTGGCATTAACTTTAGAAAGTGACAGAGCATAGGAAAATAAAAAAAGTAATAACTTAAAACAAATCTGTATGAATTTGATAAAAATGGAACTGTATTATTTCCATTTAACAGTGCTTTTAGAGGTAAATTTACTTTTATTTGTCAGAAAACAAGTTGCATTCCAAGTTGCACTGGTATTTTGTAAAAACACAAGTTGCAATTTTGGATGTTTAAATGCTTCTAAAAGCTTAAAGTTTGTAGTCTCTCCTGACAATAAACCACTTTGGGTGAAAGATGAAGATGTTTTTCCCTGTGTTACAGTGTTACAGGTGATATTGTTAGTGTTGCTGTTTATAGACAGTATCATTTACCATCTCAGTTGTTCACAAAAGCTGTTTGCATCTCCTAAACAAACTGCGAAGATGCAATTAAAAATAAAAATTTTACCATTAACTATTGGAACTAACCTGTTCTCATTTCTTAACATGAGATGATCTTAATTTAAAACTATGGCATGGAAGGCTGTAGGTGATATGCATTCCTTCAAAGACTGCTAGACCTTTCATTTTGAATATATTTTTTCAGTATACTTTCATTTTTAAAAGCTCTTACTTCTGGGAGAGTATGAGTTTAAAAGTTGCACTCAAAGTTTTGAATTATCAAATAATTTTGTCACTCATCACAGTATTTAATTACTCATGTAATTAAATATATTTAATCACTGATGATCAAATATACTAATGGCCTAGTTGTTATTGTTACTTTACAATACACAACAAATTCTGCTGTTGTAGCCTGCATGATGTGGAAATATTCAAATTATTGGAAAACTGGTATAAAAAATGCACTGACATCAGAGGTGTGAATGTCTGCATTTATGCAGTTTCCGACAAAACTATTTTTGGTAACTGGGTAAAAGATGCAGATAAATGAGTTCACTGATCTGAACATGTGGGTGCTTTTTCCTAAATTGTGTCATAACCATTATAGATAAAATGATTTACTAAGCTGATAATAATCTCCAATAAGAAAAGAAAAAATGCTGGTGAACAAGCTTAGGATCTTGTCTGACCTGTACATCTTTCTGGTCACCTGATGTGACTTCATAAATCTAGAGCACGTTCCATCTTTATCAGTCTGTGTCTTGTGCTGTGTCATAGATCTTCAAACCTCTCTTTGTTGATCACCCCACCAGTCGTCTCATTAACTCCCTGCCAACCTCTCCCTAACCCCTGGTACAAGCTTTACTCTTGACATTATGGGAGGGACCACTTATCCACTCAAAGGGCCCATGCTGTGCTGCCTGTGCAAACTGCCTGATTAGTTGGCCACCCCTGACTTTCTGTTTGTTGTGTGATAGATTGTCCCTCATTTGTCTTTTTCAAAAACCTTTCCACTCCATCTCCACAGACAGCACATCCACATGGTTTTAGTGTTATTTGAAGTGAGTTTAATTCAGGAAGCGCTGAATGAACTATCAGGTTTTTACATGCTTTTTCAGTTTCCTCTAATCTGAATTGATTTTTCTTTGATGATAAAGTATTGTCTGTGATCGCTTAACTTGTTTTTCCAAATTGCAAGGCTGTTTTTTTGTCCAGAGAGAATTGTAACACAAGCCTTTACAGAGACACTAAGGGATCAGAGTTTCAAAAACAAACCTTCATCTAGCTGTCAGAAAAATATTTATAGGGAAAGGAGCCTCTTTTCACCCTGCTATCCTCAGAATGACCTCTGTTTACCTAGGGCATGCCCCCGTTACCCACACACCCCGCAGAACTCCTGCTGGAAGTGGGTTTGTGTTACAGGGCCCCTGGGGGGCTCGCAGCAGGGACTGGAGGCCGTCAAGAGCAGGCCCCTTCAGCCATGGACAGCTCCTCCGCTCTCGCAGAGTCAGCAAGGGAAAGACCTGAACTTGGAATGACCCCATCAAGCAAAGTCCCCGATGGGTTCATCTACAGGCCACAGCTCCGGATCCCCTCACCCCTAAATTTTCCTGCTCTTCTTTTTTTTTCTTTCTTTTTTTTTTTTGCAGCCTGTTTTTCCAACCAGACCAATACATTTTCCAGAGAAGGATCACTCCCCACCGCCCCTGCCTGCTTCCCGTCCTCCCTTCCTCCCCCAACAACACCATCACCCCTACAGACCAGTCTTTTACAAACTCACCTAGTTAGTTCTTTTACGCCTCTTACAAACAGAAAAGGTTTGTCAGATTTTTTGTCTGAATGCTTATTCTTCTTTACACACATCCTTTATTTGAGTTGGGTTTGCTAAAATTTACTAGTTATTGCTTGCTGCCAAAGGCAGAGCGATTATACCTGTGTGCATGTGTGTGTGTTTGTTTGTCTGTATCGTTTATCTCATAAACCTGTTGACAAATTTCAATGAAACTCTCAAAAAGGAATCAGTTGATGAACATTTACAACTAATTACCTTTCGGTGTCAATCCAAATCAAGATGGCAGCCAAAGCTAAGCGACCTTAGGAAACACAAAAATGGTTGTGACTTTGACCATTTTACAGATACTGAGCTCAGATTTGGTGTGTTAATAGCTGTGATGCATCCCCAACACATACTCTAAACACTAACTGATTGTTACCTATTAGATTCAACTCTGTCTGTCTTTTAGCAAAACATCTCATGAAAGCTATATTGATTTTAAGGAAACTTTTGTAAAACTATCATTGGGTGTACATCTACAACTGATTTAATTTTAGAGTCAACCTAATTCAAGAAGGCCACCACAGCTAATTGATTTATGAAACTCAAAAATTGCTTCAACTCAGTAAATTTTACAGATATTGAGCAATATATTGGTGTGGTAGTTTTGGCCATCTTGAAATTAGTTCATTCCAAAAGTTATTCAGTTGTACATGTACATCCAATGACTACTTTCTGAGAGTTTCGTTAAAATCTGCTCAGTGAGCTAGTTTACCAACAGGCAAACAGGGTAAACTTTAAAGAATAATGCTTAGGTTTAAAGCAAAGATGTTGCACACAACATGTTTTGGGGACAATGCTCAGCAACTTCCACACCAAATTTTAGCTCAGTGCTTGCAAAATTGGTTGGTTTATAACCATTTTTGTGTTTGCTAAGATTGCTTTTGTGTGGCCATTTTGAATCAGGTTGACAAAAATTTTTAATCAGTTTTAGAAGTCAACCCAATTATTATAACTTTAATTCAAATCCATTCAGAGGTTCATGAGATAATTTGCTAATGGTACAAACAAATGAATACACACACATATGCACACAGACACACAAACATGTGCAAAACGTTTTTGCTATGTCTTTGTCTTCAACAGCGGCACAAAAATGTGAATTAAAATAAAACAGACTGCTAATGTTACCTCATCAGTAGATTAGTGCTGACAGTGTTGTAATTACTGCTGAATGAATGTTGGGTAAAACCTGGTTATGACTCAACCTTCAAATGTGCCTCATTACTGCCTGTTTTTTTCCTTGCATGAAAATGCAGCAAAAACTCCTTGTGCAACAAAAAATAAACCAATTTTCTCCACAGAGAGAGAAGCTTTTTAATCTGTAAAAGTCAAAAGCAGAAATGTGTGAAAAATTACAGTGTGTTTCTAGTATGTAGTTTGTTTCACTCAAACCTGTGTGTAGAAGTCACCAAGTCTGGGTCAGTGCCACTAAGAAATGAAGTCATTTTCATCTGACTCTTAATTCCAAGATGCTGCTCTGCTCTAACGTCATTGGACTTTTCCCATTCAGACTAAGCACTTTGTGAGCTCAGAGCAGAGCTGCTGGCAGGAACCCAGACATGAGCAGTGGTACTATAAAGGCTTAAAGACAGACAGGGCTCCAGAGGCTCTGGCAAGCCTTCCCCCATGAATTTTGCCTAATAAAGTCTATTACACTCAATATCCTCACCTTAGTTGTCTACCATTTATGACACCAATGAGGGGTCCTGGTGGATTTATAGTTATTAAAATGTCCCCCAGAAAATTGGATTTCTATTAAATACTATGAAAAGGAATTTTAATGAGGGAGGCTAATTTGTTGGCAGGGGCTTTTCTATTTTCCACCAGAAAAGTAGAAAAAAATGTATAGGTAAGGGACAAAAACCCTGAGTGTTGCAACGTTTTACAAGGGTTAATTATGATTTCATCAGGATTTATTTATGAAAATGAGAATAAAGTGGGCTGGAGATAAGCACCAGCTCCCCAAAACATGGAAAGGAGAAGCGGGTAAAGAAAATGGATGGATGGAGAATAAAGTGCAGAAAACAAAACTAAATAGAAACAAAACCTCCTGAGAATTTCAGTCATTCTTCTTTCCTTAAAAGCTTGTGTTTTTGCACCCCCATGTGGTGTAAATATATAAAAGCACTTAATTCAGATTAGAACATGTTCTTGTTTTCATATTCATATAAACTGATCTCTTTGATAGCATAAGTTTACATGTTTAATTGTTTTATCTTGTTGATACCCATATATACTTTTTTCCCCCTTTTTTCCATTTTATCCAGCCAACATAATGTTATGACACAAAAACCTTCAGTTGAACTTTTGTCAGACTCAAATTATTTGCAAAAAGGAGTGACTTTTATTCAAAGACAAAACTCAGGACGTAGAAGAAAGAAGCCTGTGATTGGGCTGTCTGCAACATGCATTGCACCGCTCAATTAGCAACAGCTGACAAACGTTTACTTTATGGAGTTGAAGCAAATTTAAAGCTGTTATAATAAAACAAATTTCTTTCAGCGACTGTTTGCACCAGTGAACAGGAAAATACATCTTTGCAGGCTGTCATTTGGGTGTCATTTTGTGCTCTCAGAAATAATTTTATCATCTTCTTTTCAAAGACCTCAAACTTATTCCTTTGTGTTTCTAAATTAGGGCCATTATATGTTATAGTACTGGATATTTACAAACCACATTTGTCAACACATTTTAGATGTTTATAGTACACACACACACACACACAAAAAAACAGAAACTTCCATCTCGCCCTATTTGATCCATATGGGCGGTTCCACTTTCACATCAAGCTCGGGTCGTCTACCAGAGGCCTCGGAGCTTTAGGGTTCTACGCAGTATCTTAGCTGTTCCTAGGACTACGCTCTTGTGGACAGAGATCTCTGATGTTGTTCCTGGGATCTGTTGGAGCCACTCTTCCAGTTTGGGGGTCACAGCGCCGAGTGCTCCCATGACCACTGGTACCACTGAGGCCTTGACTTTCCACAACTTCTCTATTTCCTCTTTCAGTCCTTCCAGCTTTTTGTGCTCCTTCTTCCTGATGTTACAGTTGCTTGGGACTGCTACATCTATCACCACAATGTCCGGTTGGTTAGCCATCACCTGTTTGTC
>JAOXNZ010000166.1:5223578-5234011 GCA_028566095.1 Kryptolebias brasiliensis
AATGTTCTTTGGAACTGACAGATATATGTATTGCTTTTAACAGGCGGTTTGTTTAATTTTCCAAAACAGAATCTTCGCCAATTTTATAATCTTGCTGTGTGAACCAGGCATAAGTTAAAAAATAAGATATGATGTAACTTTAGCTATATATTAAATATATATACCCTGTATTTCATTCATTTTTAAAGATGCCTGAAAAATGATTTGAATAAAAACAACCCCTGATTATCATAAAGAATCAAGATTTTTTATCAGAGGCATGGCAAATATATTGTATATACAGTATATGTCTTATTAATCTTATCTTATTTTGTGTTAAATGAATGAATGAAAAGTTTTTGTCAATAATACAACTGAAAAAAGTAAAAATTAAAAAAACAACTGAGGCTGCATCATATTACCAAAGATTTATTTATTTACTTACTATAATAATTCAGTAAAAAAAATCCAACTATATTTTCTTTTAAGCAAAAACAAGAGTCAGTAGAGAACTTAATGACTTGTTACAACATGGGTGGTCGACTATAGGTTTTCATAGCCCAGTGACCTTAAATATTGTCAGGTCAGAAGGAGGCGTGATCACCTCAACTTGTCCTGTGACCATTATGATTAGTTCAGGGTGTCGCAAGTCAACTTAAAGCTAAGAGAAGCTGAGGATAAAAAGCGCCGTCTGGGAAGCTTGGCAAGGCCTGCAGGCCTCAATGTCTGTGCCTCTGTGTGTGTGAAAGGGTAGGGTGGGTTGAGGTGTCAGGGAAGGAGGGGTGCTGGGCAAGATTTATGTACACCAAGCCCCACGCTCATCAGTTTCTGACCCTGGCTACCCCCCCCCCCCCACACACACACACACACCCCTACAGACACACCGCCCTCAGCCAGCAACACAGTGGCTCCCCTGAGTCCAAGCAATAAAGTCAGAACTCTCTCCCTCGGCACGTGTTCTCTGTTGAAAATCCATTGACTGGAAAACTACAACTACCACGCCTCCATAATATACGGTTATACGGTTGTATGTGTGTGGTTTTTCAACATCTTATGAATAAGTTTGGCATCTACAGCCCATTTGAGAAACTGCCTTTATTGGAGCATCAGGTGGACAATTTTCTCAAAAAAAACTGTGGCGATGAGAAGAAAATACAGTCATATAAGTTACCCCACTGATGCAGCAATATTGATAAACAGTCTGTTTTACTAATGTTGTTCATTATAACGAAAGCCTCGCATGTCCTCCCCCCTAAATAAAAGTATCTGTCTAACACAATAAATTATCTCACATGAAAAGTGGAGTGAAAGTGATTTCATGTTGTTACATGCAGCTGTTGGAAGATAACAAATTGAGGTTTTGTATATTATCTCAAAAAAACACTCTTACCATGATACTCTGTGGCACTGTCATGCATCACACTCCTGTCCTGGAGTCAGAGATACAGTAATGTTTACAGTACTCAGTCAGGACACCAGCCTTAGGAATCTCTTCCATCACAGGGTACTCTCCAGTTTGTTTGCCATCACAAGACGACAGCATAATAAGGCAAACAGTTATTCCAAGGGGAGCTCACGAGTATCCTGTTACGGATGCACATATATTCAAGACTGCCACATGGCCTTTTCCTGCATAGCATTTCCATTAAACACATGGTGCAGCCATTCCTAGTAACCTGATACAGGACCAGAGAAACAAAGGCAGCTCATGTATTCATGTACAGAGGATGGACACATGCCAAGAAAAAAGCTGTTGGAGGAGAACACTGCGGTTTCCTTTTGTTAAAGGACAACTTCCAGACAGCTAGAGTGGCAGTCGCCACGTCTGGCTTCAAGAAACCAATAAGGGCTGATGTGCGTGAAAGCAAACTGAGATTAAATTAGATGAGGACATGACTGTTTGAGGTAAATACTACATATAGCCTTGAAGTGTTGAAACATTAGGCTTGTAGAGAAAATATGAAAATATTTGTAATATAAATCCAGCTGGGCTGTGTATTTCAAGCTAAGATGACAACTGACTGTGGAATGTACTGTTATGCAAAGTCAAAGTTTCACTACAGTCAGGCCTACAGCACTGATCCACATATGAAAACCATTTTCCTACGTCTAATTTATGTATTCCATTTCCACAAGTCTCCAGCGTACTTCAAATTTTCAAGTGTAACTAGATTTTTTTTCCACAACTTAATCTATAATTTCAAGGATAAAGTAAATACTTGGTTTCCATTGTGTAAACACAAGTCATTGAATTATGCCACTAAATACACATTGCAGTCGTTTTGAGCCATTTTCTGTGTTGATCCAATAATTACTTCTCAATCATGTGGGATTGCACTCCATTAAATGTAATTAGAAATTAAAAACAAGGGTTTGAGAAAGCGTTCTTGTTATTTACACAAAGCCAGCCAAATCTACTGTATATCAAGTAAGATCACTTTCTTCAAAGTAGGAGATCCACACTTTAACTGGAGATTTTATTAATAGCTTTTCTCCATGAATGTTCTATGTGTGCTTTTAAAATTAATGAGGCAGTTACAATGACCAGGACAGAGTTTGTAAGTTTTTATAATTAAATTAGATGGATGAATAGGAAAGAAAAATACTGGGGCATTTTACGATTTTTCCATACACCGCAAAAAATGAGAGTGTGGACAGAGGAGTGCTAGTGTTAATCACAGCACATATTTTATTCACAAGAATGTATCCTTTGTCCAAACCAAAGCTTGGAAACCCTCAGTATGACAATCATTAATTTTGCAAATGCATTAGTACATTTTAAATCATTTTAATTGTGAACAGGTTGTGTTTATATTTTTTCACCTCCATTATTTCAAAACTTCTATAAAGCACAGAAAAAACAAAGGTAACAATCAAACTAAATAATAAATTTAGTGAGGCATGAGGAAGGTTTCGTATTGCTTAATTGTGGAAAGATAGGTGGTCCCAGTTGTTGTCAGAGAATTAGGTTTCAGACCCCACATTATTACTCGGCCTTGGATCTGATAGAAAAAAAACAGTCTTTCAGAAATTATTCTAGAATGACGCTCTGGCCTTGGCCCAAAAAATGAGAACACAAAGACTCTGTTTTGCTCAGCATCTGTAATAGATGTTTTACTCATATCTGAACACCCAGCGACTTCCCTAATCAATTAAAAGTGGAGTTTATAAGGCTTTTTCTACTAATTAAATCCAAGCCAATTTAATAGGACATGCCTCTACTACCATACGTACAAGAATGAGGCTTTCATCCATCCAATTAATGTATGCCTGTGATCTTACTATATTACACTCTTTTAGTGGCCTTTTCCACTTTCTCTTTGAAGATCTCCTTGACATCTACAGTTTGGCCTCTTTTAATAAGAATTGCTATGAGCATGATGGGCATCTTCATTACGCAAAGCTGATGAAGAGAGACCATTGTGGATGACTGGCAGTAGAGCAAGCTCTGTCAAAAGCTTTTAAGTATGAAAAGAGGAAAAAAAAGAAATCTTCAGACAGGCTTCCAGAGATAAAGAGGTTCAAGGCACTCTGCTGTCTGTGATGTATAGAGTTTAGTTAGATGAAGGGTTGGAAATAAATCACAGTATTTAAAATAATGGATTTATTTCACAAAGCTGATCGTCAACACAATCTAGTGTGCTGATACTTTACAAACAAGATGACACAGAAGAAAGGTGGAAAACCTCCAACATTTGCTTGCACATGGATCATATGCTTCAGAGCAAAAATGCTTCAAGCCTTTTATCTGCATCTTTCTTACAACCCACTGTGTCTCCAACCATGTGGCTCTGATCTGATTAGATGTTCTGGTAGAGACAGCAATGCTATGATTTGGGGAAGATGGGGGAGGTTGGAAGAACAGGTCAGGACTTGTAAATCCCTTTCCTTTTCATTGTAAAAATCAGTTTTCCTGCAGAGCAATCTCTCCCTGAGGACCCGAACCAGCTGGCCCTATACCAGGCAGTCTCCCAAACTAGCTGCCGCTGTTCCACTCTGTCCCACTGATGTCCATTTATGAGCTGCAGATCGAGACGTCTTGAAGGGAGAGGCCCATATTTGCATGTACTTTTAGCATGCTGGAACCCTGCCCTGTTTCTCCAGCTGCAAAGGATTGTGGGTTTTACATCTATAAAGATTTTTCCAGTGCAGTAACGCTAGGAAAGTGAGATTTTGGTTCATCAAGCTTTAAACCATCTGCATTGGAAAAGACTGGGGGCTATAATACACTTATACTCACAACATTATCTAATTCTAAAAAAAGTTTCTTTAAGGGTTTGAAAAGCTTTCAGATGCTTGAAGATGATATCACTTAAATCTAGGCCAATCAGTCAAATCTGCAGATAAAGTAAAGCACTACCGAACAGTATATAAGGATAGAATAATGAGGAGGAAATTAGAATCATTTATACAGTCAAAATAAATTTGACAAATCATTTGTCATTGATAAACTGACTAGGCTACATTTTATAAATGTAGGATAAAGTAGGATATATTTTACATAAAACAAACTTTGTTTCATTCAACGTAAAAAGTGACTTAATTAAATTAAAATATGCCTTTGATTAATTTAAAAACACTTCAGACAACTTTAATACTGTAATTTAGAATCCACAGTTTTACTGTGGTCCTTCAGTCTCTCTGGGATAATTACAACTGAACAAACACAATTGTTGAGCTGGCTTCTGCAGCAACGTAAAAATGGAGACTTTGGTCAAATCAGTTGTTTAATCAGCAGGCAGCATATCTGCTTTTAAACAACTTCCAAATGGGCAAGAAGAAAAACTCCACAAACCACAGAATACATTTCAATGTTTTTCACTGTTGGAAAAATCAGTGGAAAGGCAGCATTCCTCTTGTTGTTTTGTCAGTAGAAGATACAAAATGAATAAATAACATTTTATTAAATAAAAGCTTCAGTGGTAGTTTTAATAACACAGTAGCAAATGCAATTGAGATGAGATTAGATAAAACAGACCAAAATGTCTGAATGAAAATTTTGTACATTTGTCTTAAACTTGTCAGTATCAACAATATAAATATCAAAAGCAAAACTATAAAAAATTCACAACCAGAACACAATATATACATCCACAACTTGCACACATTGACACTACGAACTTTACTAAGTAAAGTTACTAAGTTAACAGTTACTAAGAACAAAGCTAAAAACAAAAGAAACAGCAACAGCATATTTCAACCCAAGTGTTGTTTTTGAGGGCTTTACTGGACAGGAAGACAAAGGAGTCTTTGACACAATTACCTCATCTCATGGGAATTGTGCTGGCCTGAAGGGAAATGTTTATATTTAGAATTAAGCATAGGGGTTGGATCTGAGATTAATTAGTCTTTGAGCCAGATTATGCATGAGTTGTGGAAAAAAAATGAAATTGGATTTAACTTTCATGATTTATACAAGCTCACTGTTACCAAATGATACAAAAGCACAGAAGACTGTCTACTACTGCACAAAAAAGAACAGAAACTGCACCTCCTGGTTCACAACAAAGGTTCTCAGCCTTCTAAGGATGTTCAACCTCTGCATGCATTCTGAAAAAATAAAATAAAATCTTCCACTTGGTGCTTTCATATTGATTTTTTAACCACTTAGATGCCCAAGAAACAGTAAGAGTTCTACAGCAAAATGGTTGATTATAAATGACCACTGGTGAATAAACATTTGGGTTTAATTACTTTCAGTCTTGTGATTTTTTTTAAGAAATGGTCTGATGTTCAATGTTCATTCACATGCACTCAAAATTATTATCTCAGAGGAGATAGGTTTGTTCTGTTCTTATTGTTGCCACCATACTGGGATGCTTTTTTATTGAGGAGCAGTGACTTTTTGGCTCAACACTGAGGTCATTCTGATCCGAACAGTATGATGCTGCTGTAATAACCGGTGGAGAACAGCAAGAATTAAAAACAACCATCTATGCATTTAAAGCTCCTGGCCCCAATTTATACACAAAACCTTCAAGAGAATGATGTTTGATTATTGAGTTTTTAAAGATTGACATGATTTATGCAAGAAAATTAAGGCTACAATAAAATAATGGTAAATGGTCCACACTTATTTAGAGCATTTTTAACCTCTCCAGATAGAAAGGGCCTAACCCTCCTGAAGCCCTCATAACTGATGAGAGGAAGAGAAGCCCTTGTAACTTTGGGTCCATTTGACCCGAAGGCCACAGGAGGGTTAACAATTTTTCTGTAATTCAAAGACACACCCAATCCATGCTTTTCTTCTATATTATTTACACTCTATACCGCCCTTTTATATCTCACTCATACATCAATAACATATCGATGGAAGTGGGTGTTTTGCTCAAGGACACTTTGGCATGTTGCAGGGACTTGGGATTGAACCCCCGATCTTCCAATTGGAGGACAACCTCCCCGCTGAGACAAAGCCACCACCCATTTTGTGGGGTGGCACCAGTGATGTGTGAGTAGGAGAAAGGGGATGCAGCTTGTTCTGTCCAAACCTAAAACTCTAGACAGTGGCAAGAGAGTCACTCAGACAATGACAACTCTGTTTTGCAGATGCCCTCAAAGGAATACTTAATGTATCTGTCAACAAAACTTTGAGTGTGTTTGGCAAGCAGAAAGAGGTTATAAGGAGGAGTCGCCGATGAAGAGAGGAGGGGGAGTGCGCTGTGTTTATCACAAATTCATTTGCTTAATTGATGAGGTTGATTCAATAAAGTTTATAGAAAAATTAATAAATTAAAAAAAACTGTGTTGGTTGTGCTGTTCTTGGATATAAAGAGTACATACATGATTACATTAAAAGAGAGTCAATCTTTTATGGATTTCAGTATACAGTTAATGCACTTAACAATAATTAATTGTGCTTTAGCATTTACTCCCATTCACAGTACACTGAGCCAAAATATCATGGCCTTTTAACCTAAATTAATCAACAGACAAGATCCATTTTCTATTTCTCTGTGTTAAACAAGTGCAAGCCAGCAGATTTCCATGTGATGTACTAGGAAAAAAATGATTCACCTGGGTACTAAATGATTTATGAACAGAACAATTAGTTAATTTTGACAGTCTATGATCTAATTCTCTTCAGGGGAGTCATAATTAATTTCACTCTCAATGAACAGGTTATTTAAAGTCATCTGATGAACCTCTCTGTCGATCCTGCAGACTATTTGCTAAACACTTTATTTCTAAATAATAATAATAATAATAATTGTTCCTTTTTAAACAGGTTGCTCAGTTTCAACCAGCACCATGAGTATGGTGGATGTGTGGCTGGCTGATTACCAGAGCAGCCATCTCTAAAGGCTCTGTCAGGGCTGAGCTCCAGGTGCATGCTGAGGCTTCCTGTCTGTCTGTTTGGCTGACCTACACTGGCACTCACCATATGTGCCTATCTCATCACCTTCTGTCACTGTCACAATGAACAAAGAATGCCAGAAATCTCTGTCTGACTCTGGATCACTCTACTTGTCTTTCAGAATTCTTCCCTGTCACTCTCAAATATTTAAGACTTGACATTTTTAAATTATTGTCTATAATTATTAAATAAAAACCCAGCATAATTGTGTTGCATTAGTGTCCGGTTACAGCAAACCTGAGCAATTTGGACAATAATTAAGTCATAAATCTTGCCTTGACCATATGAAAAGGCTGCACCTGATTGCACCCCTCTCCCATCCTCCACATAATGTGGTTCACATTCATAATCAACCAGCTCGTCTGATAAGAAACCAATTCAGGGTCTCTGCTTCTTGATAGCATTAGCAGCAGCTCACCTTCAGCGAATTAAATGCCTAAACAAATATGTCCTCTGGAATCTAATATACCAAACCACTATAGAAGGCAAGACTGCACGTGCTGAGATCAGATTTATCTGGTGTGCAAGGCTGAATTCCCCCAGAGTATATGATATATATATATTGCATTCTGGTAGAAGCTGATCTCTGTCGTGGGCACTGAAATTGATGATATAGCAGTTCTACACTGAGCTAAAAATGTTTGTGTTTTTTTATTTTTTAGTTTAAGAAATAGTTTTGCTGTATACAGTTACTGTGCATTGTCTTAATAAAATCATACAGAAGATCACATATGGCATTGACAGTCTTTTCCACCCGTAGTGTGCTTAAACAGAGCTTTGCCATTTGAATATTACTGACAGCACAAGCATGCTCAGATGTTCTGACCTAGAATTGATATTGCTTTCATGGGTACGCAATATCCAGATTTATTCATATATGCACAGCACACACTTTTGATTGCTTTTCTAACCTGTCTAGCCATACATCTTAGGCTGTAAGAAGATGAGAAATGGCAGATGTGTAAAATTTCTTGAAACAAAATCACTTAGCTGTCACATACTGCATGTTTGACTAAACTTCACACTGGCTAAACAGTTTCAAACATAGTCATGCAATAGTAGTTAGACCAACTAATGTAACTAAGGGTGTGAAAGAACATGGAAATGCAAATGAGAAAATAAAGAACAAAGTATGAACCAGTACAACCAGTATGAAGTGTTTAAAGTGAACTCTGTACAGATGATACCTGGTACTTAGATTTCTTCTTAAATCATATAATATTGTTTTATGCTACATACTATTTTATCTCAAAGTTTGTGAAACCCATTTTTAAAACTTCCTTTTCAGTCACCAGGTAACCCTGGTAAATGCAATTTAAAGCACAGTAAGTAAAAAATTTAAAAATCCAATTTTTAATTTTGAATAAGATGTTAAAATCAGACTAATTCAGCTCTGTCTTCAAGCTTTAGTCCTATCATTTTAAGCATATTTAATAAAAAGCTACAGTATACATTTATGACTTAAAGACTTACATGTTAACTTAGAATGAATGGGGCTGCAGTTAAGCTATTTTCTAAAACCGTTGGGGTCTTAATGTTCATAAAACAAAGATGAACAAAGATTTGCTCCTACTTAGTATTTTCAGCAGTAAAGCACAAAAATGAGAGAACATATGAGTGCTTTGAGCTACACTGTACTACAAACAGAGCAGACACACAAAAAGTGATAAATTCTTGTCAGCCTCTATACTTACATCTTTAATTTTATTTTTTCCTTTGAAATAACCTTAAGCTATAAATGTAACTATTCCAAAACAAGCGTGTCACATGTGAGGTAGATGTAATGAATCAGTGCAAAGATTCTCTTATATCTGTCCTAATTTGTTGTACTGTCCCACACTGTATACGACAAATACTACCCTAAATTCTGCATGAGTGACTAGCCTTGTAACACCACACTCACTGTCAGATACTTAAAAAATCTCTGTAATATGATGAAAGACAGGCTTTTATAATATTAAGCATCAAGCTTGCAACTCTGTCTCATACTTTAAGCTAGTCAACAAGAGTAGCATTTTATAAATATGGCAATGTCACCATGGATGGCTTAAATGTGAGTCATACTTAAAAGAAAAAATGGCTAGAGACATATTTCAAGAATTCTGTCTAGTCTACCATGCATGATCTGAAGTCTGGAGGATTAGTCATACACATATAAAATGAGCTCAAACACCTTTCGGCCCAGTATTTTCTTTAGTTTGACATTACAGTGAGAAATCAAGCGCTACATTTCTGAGGCAATCACGTCCTTTATCACAGAGTAACTGTCACCCACCACCTACAGAGAGGGTAGATAAGCCTGTGGGTAATACAGTGTGTTGGGTGCCTGATTGGGTATAAAGAGTGAGAATTTTTGCTCCCCCTCCCTCCCTCCACACCACCACCATCACCACCTTCACACCAACAAGTCATAGCTGAGGAGGCAGCAATCCAAACAAGAAATGGGACATGCTTTCAAGCCACTTGGCTCAAACTCACTGATTAATTTGTTGCTTTTAGACAATGGCTTGAGCCTGCAGCCAAAAGCAAGCTTACTTGGAGACTGATTAACACACATATACAGATGTATAGAAATTTTTATACATTCTGATTTCTTTGTTTTTCTATTTGTCACGCTCTCATTCTCACTGAAAGAGGGAGGCACAAAACTGCCTGAGATAATTAAGAATGACATGATGTTTATATAACCACCAAGCTTCACAAACCAGATGCAATTATTAGCTCTTGGTTCCTATGAACCCAGCCTTGTAGTGTTTTGGATTGCAAAACTCCAGTCTCGTTTCCCAAAAGTTAGCAGTGTACAGGGTGATGGGGGAAGGTGGGAACACAGAATGGAAGCGAGCAAGAGTTGAGTTCTTTTCACAGCTCGCTCTGACGGGAGCTATTGCTGCCTAATCCAAAGTGACGGGCACTTCACTGGAGAGGGCGCAGAGCCCCCCAATTTCCGCCAGGACCCCTCAGCAGGAGCAGCAGAGAAGCCAAGGGTTGGGGTGGCAGACTTATTGTGGCCCAGTGACTGTGAGTGGGGCAGGGGCCTCATTACAACGCTTAACTGCACTCACAGGCCCTCATTAACCCGCCACACCAGTGACTCAAATCA
>JAOXNZ010000166.1:5252413-5262808 GCA_028566095.1 Kryptolebias brasiliensis
AACTCCACCCAGAAAGGCCCCAGGCCGGGATGCCATCCTGCAACCTTCTTGTTGGGAGGCGACAGCTCTAACCACTATGCTGCTGTGCCACCCATTCTAGGCAGGTCGAATAACTAAACTCATTCTCTTGTTTGCCTTTTGAAATCAGCTTTGGATTTTAATCCTTGCAAATTTCAACTTTATGTTTCATTTAGGCCCTGTCCACACTACACTAGGTAGTATTTTATTTTATTTTTTAAGATTTTTCTGCTACATTTGCATTTCTTGTTCATATAGGTTTTGCAAAAGAAAATGGAATTTTTTTTAAATGCTTTCCAAATTGGAAATTTTTTTAAAACTCAGTCCATGGTGTTTCTGTGTGGACTCTAAATATAGAGGTTTTCAGAAGTGATACAATAGAAGACTAATTTGTGCACATCCACTATCACTTTTCACCCTAAAACATAAAACAATAAAGCCACTTTTACCTTTTTATTTACATCTGTCTCACTTTATCCTGATCCTGTCACCATTAAAGATTCCATTAAACATTGATCTTTGCTGAAATGGTCAATGGTATTAAAAAAACAAGCTACAGTTTTTTTTTTTGGGACTCTTTAGCCAAGCTAAAGATGTTCTTCCTCTATTTTTGATAATCGGAATATTTGTCAATTGTAGTGGTGTGGCATGGTATTTCAGCATTTTTGTTAGAAACTGTTGATGACAAAAAAAAACTAATATATATATATATGTGTGTGTGTGTGTGTGTTTCAAAAGAGTAAAAAGAGTAGTGTAAACACGGCCTTAGCATGCTATAAAGAATATTTTACTTGTTGCATTTCTATAGATGGGTTTTACATCTACACCCAACATACTTTTCAGAAACTCTAATGAAGACTGATGTCATTCTTGATTAGAGAAAATTTGTGATGTGACTATAAAATGTACATGTTGCATACACATTTAACTCTAATGCAGCCCATAAGCCTAAAGGCATAGTTTTTCCCTTTGACATTGCTCAGCTCATTCCAGTTGCACATATCTGAGATATCTACACAGGACAGTCACATATCTTTGACATTTATGCTGAGGTGCTGAAAAGGTCATTGTAAAAATATAATGGTTGAGTAGCTGCATCTACCTCCTGGCAGAAAGCAACTAACAGTACTGTGAGTCATCAAAAGTTATACATATATATTAAAATATAAACACTTAAAATATGCTGCAGAGGAGAGCAAATAAAAACAATTCACCACATAAAAAATCATATAGGCTGAAAACACACACAAAATCAAGTTCAGAGGCTATGATGAGGCAGCCTCAAATGAGTGAGGGTCTGCAAAAAAAAAGATTAAAAAAAGACTGACAGATTAGTCTTTGGTTCCTGGAGGCAGCAGGATTATCCCAGAGAGGCTAGTGGGGATCATGTCAGCTGCACTCAGACTAAAATCCCCCCCATATGCAGCACACATATGAAATGCCATGTGCAAACAATCTTTACACATCTTAGCCTAGCAGAAATACCAGGTAGGGGTGGTTTTAAACAAAATGCCAGACAAGGGTGAAGCACATTTGTGTAACATGTGTGTCTCTGTAGTTCAGGTCTCTGAGAACCTAATCACACACTCCTAACTAACAATAACAATTGGGCCAAATTACATGCAAAAATGGTTCTGTAAATATTTCAGCTAGGAATTCTGGCACAAAAAACAAAGGTGGGACTGAAGACACAGGCTAATAAGGGCATAGTATGTATTGGTCCCTTTCTAAATGTGAATCTTTGCCAACTCTTTTCAGCAGAAACATAAAAAAAATATTAAAGAGGAAAAATTCTACTGGTTGCAATGTGAGGTCATCTTAATGGACTCGCTCTTTAGACTACAAAATTGTATATATTTTTTAAAGTCTTATCTAACTGGCATAATTTCTTCCCTGAAATCTTTTAATGCACATCCATATTCAGTTTAATGTTAATGTGTCAACTAATACAAATTTAGTCAGTAAAGGGACAAAAAGAGGTATGTTTGTGTTTTAGGAATAGGCCTTTATCAGAATTTTCCCTTTAAACGCTGTGTGAAATAAAAGAAAAGTCAAAGTAAAATGAAGGAATGTGGCCCAAAAAACCCTGAAGCCTCTGAAGAGTTAAATTACCTTCTTATCAGCACACTAACAGGTTTTGGCCCGACAAGCTCAATTAGCTAGCGCTTGCTGCAGTGTATAAGAAGACCATGCTCTCAGCACGAGACCTGCATCAACAGAACCAGGGAGATGATAGACAAGCTGGCCCCACAAAGACCTGATTGTGGAGAGTCTGTGAATGGCTAAAGCAGGAGGAAGGACTTATGTTCTCAGGGGTTTTGCGATGTGGTTGATAACAATTTCCCAGCTGAATGAAAAAGCTAGAAAGTCCTCTGAATGAATTACTTTCATTGAGACCAAAATCCTGAAATAAGCAGAAAATAGAAATGGTGTTGATAAATGAGTTTTAAATGAAAGATTATTCTATTGAAATTGAGAGTGCACTGTAACTGATATGTTGTTTCCTTTTGCGTGGCCTAGATTAACAGACAAGAGCAGACAGCTTGCAGCTTGTTTTTGACTGAGCTGCTGTTTTGCTTGGAAGAGCGAAAAGATAAATAATGAAGTGTTTAGGCATGTCTTTTGAATATTTTAACCCTCCTGAAGCCTTCAAAAGAGAGAGACGAAAAGAGGTAGAGAAGCCCTTGTAACTACGGGTAAATTTGACCCAGAGGCCATGGAAGGGTTAATAAAACTGCACCAGTAATTCTGGATTGTAGGTGTTTTGAATAGCATAGCAGTGATTTTGCTGATGTTCACCCTTTTGTAGATCTTGATAGACATAAAAGGGATGTCAGTACTAAGTCTTCAATGATAGTCAGTCATTCAGTGATGGGAAGAATGCCTGCTGGCATGATGTACTCACAGATGGAGTTAACACAATATTTTGCCAAGCTTATGTTGGACCTATTCCCTTCTGTCACACTTAAACATCGGTGAGGTACAATACTGTGAATGATACATACTTAATCATGCTTGTAGGCCCAGTTGATTCATATACTGGAATGTCTCAACTTTGCACGACAGTGGTGTAAACAGCTGGTGATGGCCACACAAGCATATACAAACATTACCAGTATAGTAAAAAATTCATAAAAATGATATTTATTATGCACTTGACATGGTTACTGCAATGAATGTATGTGCATGTTAGCTAAAGGCTATAATAATTAAAAGCTTAGCATTCTTTGAAGGAATGCAAATTGCTCACCACCTTTCATGCTAGGGTTTTAAATTAAGATCATCTTATGATCAGAAGGGAGGGAGTTATTGCCTTGTTGGTCAAACCTTGTAAATTACATTATGCTCAGTCTTATGCAAGATTTTGCAAGATGTGTTCAGGATGACTCTCAGCTACTAATAGACCACATTTTAGCTAAGAATCTGTATAACTGGCTGAGTTAAAGCCGTTCATGTGTTTGCTAAAGTTGATTGGCTGTGGCAGCCATCTTGAATGGGGATGACTCCAAAAGTTAATCATTTATAGATGTATGTTCAATGAGTTTCATTAAAATCCATCCAGACAAACCAACATGCACACATGTACAAACAGACACAGGCAAAAACATTATCATCATTTTGCCTTCAGCTGCAGAAGATGCTTCTTCTCCCTGCAGACTCAACGCAAAGAAAAAAAAACTACTTATCTAAAAGCAATCTGTTAAAATAGGTCATTATTGCAGAGGCATGCTGTGAATCTGCCACATCCCTAAATCAATACATGTATTGCTATATTTAGTAAGAAGGTCACGAGGAGGAGTTAACAAAGCTCTCTACAAGGAATGAAAGACAGCGATGTATCAGTGGAGTACTTTAAAAAAGACTGCTCATTTTAGATGCAAAAAGGTTTACATTTTCAACTGTGATGATAGATATGTTACTTATACTATGATAGATAAAAATGACACTCTCTTTTCTGTAAAAAAACCCCCAAAAATTTCAACCTTATGAAGTAAGACAATGCAAAAAAAGAATAACATGTATAATTTTGTTTTTACATTGTTATTTGCAGTTCTTGCATTTTATAGGAGAACACTTTACCTTTTTAAGTTCTCAGAACCATAGAAAATAACTTTTGTGTATTCAGTCATTTCTGTTGCTATATTAGTCACAATAAAATAGTAGCAGATGATGTACGTACGCGTGCTACTGACACCTATAAACAAAAGTATTTTAGACATAGTGTACTGTAGATCTATACAATATCATAATGTTTAACTCTTTCTTTACTCTTTCCGTCTAATTCACTGTTTGGTTTAGCCCTGTTTGATTCCCTGTCAGATGACAAGGTCTGTTTTTTAGTTTCAACCAAATCCTCACCAACGTCATGACTTTGCACTTTGAAACAAAAAAAAGCAAAGACAATGGAGGAACAGAATCTAAACACCCTTTTATTATTAGCTGTGACTAATCTATTCCAGACAGTTCTTTAAGCCTGTTACTTCAGAGAAGAGAGACATCCGTACTGCGAGGAGAGGAAGCAGTAGCCCTGGTGTGTGTTGAGACTCTGCCATACAAAGTATGTTGGTGGGGTGTAATGAAAATACCCTGCACATGAAAATGCACTGTTACCCCCACCCCTACCACCACCCACCTAAAAAGCGAGCATAACTCTGTCGAGACCACACAGTCTTGAGATGACCACAATAAACCAGAACACTGGTCCCAGCACGAAGTAAGCATTTCCCAGGCATCAATACGCTGCGAGGCCAAGCCGGGCTTTGTAGTAAACACTGGCGGGTGGTTAATGTCAAACCAGAAGAGCTGGGTACGTGATTCTTCTGTTTGGTCCTTTCGCTGTGTCTCTACGTTAGTGCTTGTTATTTTCCAATCTGTTTCTTGCTTTGAGTCATAGACTTGTTGATCTGAAGCAAATGTAAGGTAATGACACAATGTTTTAGAAAGGCAAAAATAAAAATGCACATAAAAAACATTAGATTTTGCTCTTATTTAAAGATAATACTAAAATCAGAGACTTAGTTTGAAATTTATTTAAACAAACTTCTGTATTGTATAAAACCAAGATTTCAGAATAGTAATAGTTATCTATATTTCCACCTCCACAATATACTTGCATAATTATGTTATATATAATTAAATATGATATAATTAAAGTAAAGCAAAAGAATAGCAAGGAATTTAATTACTACAGCTTCACTTGATATAATAGAAATAAAAAGAAATTATTATCTCATTTTTAAACACAGCAGAGGTGTAAAAAAATAAACTCCTAACAAAACCCATGCTGTGAGATGGACATAATGATAATTTGTTCACACAAGGAAAAACTACACATCCTTCTTATTAGCTTTTTGTTCACAGTATCATCATTTTATTTATCAATGAGAGACTCAGAGAGAGTCTTTAAATTGTGGGAAAATAGCACATAAAGCAAATACGTCAAGGTAAAGAAAAAGAATGAAGAAGGCGCAGGGTGTGTCGTGGCGGATGAACAGTGCTGAGATTTTTCTAACCCATAAACCACTGATACAAATGATGTGCTCGTAAGAATATTTTAACTGACTAGATAAGGATTACTCTGGCAGCTCGTACTGCGCCTTTCATCTTCTGAGGCATGGCTTGAAAAAAATCTGTATCCTTTGGATGAACCCGGTTCTTTACAAGACTTTTAAGAATGCAAAAAACTGTGTCCAACAGCACCTTTTCAAGCTGAAAGCTTGTGAATTCACAAGACAGCAAAACAGCTCATTATATTGAGTATTTTATTTGCTTTGCGGCTGCCCAAGGGAATGTAAAAAGTTTTAACATCCAGAAAATTCTGTAAGTAGTCCATTTTACAAAGCTGAGCTGTCCCCCACAGCAATGAAAAACCATCCTTACCCTCAACCAGGCTTCAACAATAAACTGGGCCAAGACTGCCTTCTTGCCCAGCATCAAGTATGCTCATCCTGAACAATTGGATTTAATTGAGTGTAGTTGTTAAAACAAAAAACAACAACAAAAAAAAGCTACAGTTGTGTTTACAATGAGAGTGTGATATTGAAATGAGAAAACAAATTCCTCTTAAAAATGTGGAATATAAAGAACACAAGGAAGCAGCGACAGACAGATACAGTTTTCCTTATTTTGGTTAATATCTGCATACATACTGGGAAGCATAACATCTTCAGCTTGGTGTTAAATTTATTCTCATGATTGTCTGGAAGGGTGTTAAAGAAAAGGTTGTGAGTTTGAATACATGAGAATGATTTATTCACAGCAGATGTGCGTTGTCTTTAGGGGTGGGCAGCAGGACGATATTAGATTGTGAAGCTTGAGAATGTGTTGACGATCTGCCAAAGCAGAGAGATCGTTATAAGACACATTCTATCTACTATTGTTCCATGTTTTGTGGTGGTCCACAGTATTTTCCTCAGCTAAATCAAACTGTTGGCTAGTTTGCTTAATCCTTGCTTTTTTCATCCAAACTGGCCTAGGAAACTGAAAGTGAAACCTAAATAGAGGTTTATTGGTTTTGTTTGTTTTTTTAAATGGAAGAGTTCATTTGTAAAAAAAAAACAAAAAACTCCACTGCCATGATATAGAACTGCTCGGAGGAAATCCTACCTGTTACTCCAAACCATCATTCATCTGTGTATGGTAGCTGTTAACTGTTAACTCTGGTATTTAAATGACATTATATTTTAATTAAATTTAATTTTAAAATTGATACTTCTTGGCTGATACTTAATACCTGGGATTTAGTTAAAATTGTACCCTAAATCTGAAATATCATCATAAATAGTGTTGTAAATTTAAAAAAAAAAAGATCTCATATTGCAGGAAAAAGCTGACACACTGATTTTAAATGTTCTAAATATACTGGTATACATTTTTTTCTTTTTACCCTAAAAATGTGATTGTTATTTTACTGTTCATAATCCTGATATGATATTTTTGCCAATGCCCCCCCTTTATTTTCTGGAAATAGACAGTCATGGTTGCAGACTTTTCCATTTTGCCCAGCATATCTCTTAAAACTTATTCATTTACCTTGAGTTCTTTAACTTGTGCTTTGTTAATTTTCCACTGATATTTCTTGGGGCTTGACACTTTAAATACTAAATGAAAAAGCAATACATCTGTTGAACACAGTATTATTCACCTGTATCCTCCCACAGGTCAGGAACACACAGGTAGTAATGTGGAAAAGAAAACAAAGTACAATCCTGTGGTTGGCGCACAGCAAGAGCTTCCCTTTACACTGATGAGGCATGTCTTCAATTTCAAAAATGACTCAAAAACCTCCCAGGGAGGCTGATGATAAAAAACTTTGCTACAACAGTCCAACTTTTGATTTGATTTTAGCCCTGTGGATTTCTAAACAATACAGAATTAAATTCAAAAATAAAACAAATACAAAAATAAACTTCTTGAATTGATTGTTGACTTTGTTCAAACACTGCAGAGGCCCCCACCAACTATGTAAAGCTTGTGTGGACTCTCCCACCTCATAGGGATTCACTAAGGTTAACAGAGATGTTGCCCTTGAATCCAAGGGTACTCCTTTATTTGTTGGTTCTTCCTATTTGGTCTCCTATCGTGGAATTACTTGTTAATTAAATTCAGTCGTTTTCTTTTCCTTTGAGAACAGCAGGGTGCACTCACTGAATCTAAATCATTTTGATTGCCAAGTAATTAAATGCACAAAAATTCTTCATAAAACTGCACAGGAGCTATAACGGCAAAAAACAGATATAAAATGCAAGATAACACAATACAGAGCAAAGAAGGCCTCAGTGTCAAGCAGAAAATCTTGCAGATATACAGCAACAGAAATTAATTAACATTATTAAATTATAATTAGCTGAGTTTATAATCAGGCTTTTTAAGAGCTACATTTAGAATTAATGTTAAAAGAACACACAATAATGTGTTGAATGCCTTTGTTTAAAGATTTAATATGCTTCATGCAAATGTTCTTAAACAAGTTCTGAACATTTAAATCAACAAATAATTCATGTAACGTTACATGTAGCTAGAGAAATAGCATTTTCTGTGAAAGTGCTGTGTTGCTGTGTGAATGCTGAGTGCAGAATGTCTGCTGAAGAAGCTGAAACTAAGTTGTTAAAACTCAAAAAAGTAGAACACCAGCTAAATGGTAAAAGAACTGGTACACTGGCTAAACCCTAAAATGAGCAAATGCTAGCTAAAAGCAAAAAATAGCAAAACACTAGCTAAAAGTTAAAAAAGCAAATATCTAGCTAAAAACTAAAGGACCAAAAGGCTAACTAAAAATATCAAATGCTAGCTAGAAGATAAAACTAACAAAAGAGTAACCAAGAGCTAAAAGAAAGAAAGGGGTAACTAAAAGTAGCAAAAGGTAAAAGTAGCAAAAGGCTAGCTAAAAGTATCAAGATTCTAGCTAAAAGTATCAAAGGGCTAGGAAAAAGTTTCAAAGGGTTAGCTAAAAGCTAAAATAGGCACAAGGCTATCTAAAAGCTAAAATTAGCAGAACAGTAGCTAAAAGGTAAAAGTAGCAAAACACTATCTAAAAGTTAACAGTTGCAGAATGGTAGCTTAAAAACTAAAAGTAGCACCAAGACAAAATTAGAACAAATATGCTGAAGCAGATTTCAATAGGAACAATGTCTTTGATGGAGTAGAAGAGTTATCCATGTATTTCTATGGGTAGAATAATTTTAAACTGATTTAAATACTTTGAAAAGTATAAAAATTACAAAAACCTAAAGTCACAGCACCCATCTTTGAATGAGCTGAGCACTTTGATACATGAATTGCTAAAATAAGTAGTTAGATGTCCAAATGAAAACAATATAAACACTGCTACAGTTCTAATTTTGTAAGAAAAAAAAAAGTTATTCAAACATGGTAAAAAAAAATACACAAATCATTGCGGCTTTAATAACCAAAGAATGCAGTCTTAATTTGAGTTTAACAATGCTTTTTTTCTTCTTCTCCAATTTTGAAATCATATGTGTTTTGAAAGGAGCAGTATCAGGAAATCTCAGAGCAGACAGCCAAGTAATTCCGCATTTGAAGTGAAAATAGCAGGAGCCCAGAATACTGGTGTGAGGAAGTTTCTAGCAATAAAAATCTTGATTCTTTGGCATCATTTTTAGGCTCAGATAAGCAGATGATCTCTAGGGCTGTCTGCATTATGCTGACAGGCAGTTGGACATTTAATGCTGGTGAAGAGAAGAGAAAGAATCTGCTTTTTCTGCATCCCCATCCCCCAGCACCCAGTTCTCACTTCCCTGTGCTTCTTATATGAAGCAGAATATAGGTACACGACTTTCAGCTTCTTCTGAAGTAATCGAGGGGCTTTTTGTCCCATGTGAGCTCATCTCCTGGACACAATGGCTGTAAAAGACATATAGCACATGCAACCAGTGTCAGTAATATTTTCTTACTTTTAGAATAACTCTAATGTAGGTCAAAAACCACAGCATAAGACACTATAACTTTCTCTTGGTGTTGACCGATTTTTTTATTGAAAAACAAGGTCACTGATCCTCAAGAGGGATTCCTGTCTTTACTAGTCCGCTTGATTGTTTTTCATCTTTTATCCAGGCAGATGCCTGATTCATCGGTCTCCCTTCAGCTGAGAGGATGACTTGATTCCTCCAACAGGACAAGACGAGGACATCTGATAGAGCGCACAGAAATGTTTTGAAAAAGACTTGGCCTTGTCCCTGGTGATAAATTTGAGGCCAAAGTGGATGGATCTGTATATTGCACACTTCTCATTTCCAGGAGAGCCTATCCAAGGCAAATTTATTATAGACACAACCATAAGTTCTCAGAGTTGTCACGCTGCTATGCTTTTGTGGAGAAACACCAGACAACTGTCTGACATATATTGGGTTTGGAGTGAGACATGTATAGGTGTTACAAAAAAGAACCAGACCAACAGAAAGACACTACATGCAGTAAGATGACCAAAAAATGTGGGAGGAGGAACAGGGATTATAGGAGGTCAAACTGCCAGAATTTGAGATGCAAAAAATGATGTGGGATAATGAGGAGTGTGACAGAGGGGCATGTGGAGCAGAGCCCGACATCTGCAATAACATGTGGAAAACATTTACAAGCTTAAAGGCTGTGATCTCCGAGTTCAGTGAGATTCAAAGGAATTGCGGGTCACATTATCACTTCAACAAATGATAAATGCACTGTGAAAATTAAAATATGTGAATCAATTATATTCTGTGCGCTCACTTTACAGTAGGCAAATAATGCTTGGGTTAATACAAAATGACTAGTACTAAAACACATATTAACTAAGTGTGCAAGAATACATCCATCCATCCATTTTCTTCCGCTTATCCGGGATCGGGTCGCGGGGGCAGCAGCCTAAGCAGTGAGACCCAGACT
>JAOXNZ010000166.1:5262908-5287119 GCA_028566095.1 Kryptolebias brasiliensis
CGCGGGGGCAGCAGCCTAAGCAGTGAGACCCAGACTTCCCTCTCCCCAGCCACTTGGGCCAGCTCCTCCGGGGGAATACATTATCAGCATATATATGATGACCTGGTGATCTGTCCAGGATATGCCCTGCCTCTTGCTACCTGCTTCTTCTTCTTCTTTTGGCTGCTTACTACAGCAAGTGGACTCGGATGAAAGATTTGGCAATTGTTTTACACCTAATGCCCTTCCTGACGCAACCTGAGCTTAAATCTGCAGCCTCAGGATTATAAGACTGTGGCACTGACCACCAAGCTACTGCAGCCCCTGTAAGCTGGTGAGATAAAATGTGATTTTTTTTACTCACACTTTTTTATTAACTTATAAACACAATTTTCATAAATTTCCTTGTGTTTTAATTTTGTAGTTATATTGTTCACCTTTGTTAACAATATTAGATTATTCTTAGAGCCTTCTTATCTCTGATGGTGGAATAGGAGTTCCAGATGCTGCATTTATTCATTTTAAATTAAACTGTATAAAACAAATATAAATGCACAAATATCAGCAGAAAAATTGTGTTAAAGTGCTAAAGAAATGTACCAGCTTAGTATTTTTGAAGATATATAATTATATAAAACATCATAAGATCATTAAAACTAAAGCTTTATTGTAAACAGCATGTGATCGCTGTAGCTGTTGTAGGTGATGTTTTGAACTACTTCATACTCAGTGTTCCATTAAAGAAAAAAAAGTCATACATGTCAAATAGTTTTTAAATAATTTACATTTTCAACAATGTGTTGTGTTTTAACAGACTGTGCTATTATCATCTATGAAATCTTCAGTAAAATTCACTTATGCTGCTATACATGGAATCCCCCCTTAGATTCAGTGAAATGGAAGTATAAAGCAGCAAAAACTTTATTCACAGTGTTAGTCCCTTAGACATGTGTATTAGCATGGCTTTACTTGGATTTTGTCATTGCCCAACTCTGTTTTGGTCATCCTCTCTCATGGAGGAGACAGAGAAACAGAAGACAGGTTGACAGAAAAAAGCTCCTGGCCAAACTAAAACCCATCACAGTGGGGAGGAGTAAATAAAGTCTCCCAATTCCTACCTGAGGTCTTTGACATAGCGACATGTCTTAAGAGCTTTTCTATTTGCCTCATACTGCTACAATATCCAACAAGACCAAAGGGACTGGTGCTATCAAATGCATATCACAACTATTTTGGTGGATCTAAATGAAAAGATTAGTTATGGAAATCAAAGGATGCTGCTTATGATGCAGATAATAAGTCATGTTGGCTGTGATGCCATTTAACAGGCAAACGTTGAAGTAATGAACATCTGCTCAGGCACTAATTTGTATTCCTTCAGCTTAACTACATGTCTTCCAACAGCAGTCGAGGCAACCATCAATCAACAAGATTAAGTATGGCTTTTACTTTAACATAATGTTGCCTCAATGCCCATTGGGTATGTTGAGTGTTCACATTTTACTCTCTTTTTCTCATTTTTTCATTCATCTCTGTTTGCACAATGCACAATGCAGTGAAAGGTTTGAGGGAGGTGTGTTTGTTTTGTTTTTCTTTGTGTCTTGTTCCAGCATGGAGGACAGACATCCAGTCATCAGTGAGGCTGTTCCCCACTTGCACTGTTAGTCAATTAGAACTGCCATTAAAGACAGCGGTGGCGAGGGAAATAAAAGCACCACCGTGGATTTGTCTGTGCTACGCTGATTTCCACCCTTAAATCCTCTCCAGATGAAGAGACGGCAATAATTGGGATTCTGACAGTGTGTTATGGGGACTCATTTCCTGCTTTCACTGCCTTCCCCCTCTTTTCCATGCAATCATGTCTATCTAATCATGTCTGGCCAGCACCTATTTTTGCACTCGATCCCCTTAACTCCCCTTATCTACAGCCACGTTTGGTTGAAAACGCATTGAACTCCTTTCCTTTTAATCTAATTGCTCTGGTGCAACAAGAAAAACCTTACTTCTCTGTACTTACTATTACTGGTGCACAGTACAACAATGATATTAGAGACCCCTTGTCTTGTTCCAAATTCTCCATACTTTGACCTAGACCTAAACATATATGTCAATCATGTGACTAATAGACAAATGAGAAACCTGATGTCTACACTTAGCCAAATTTGATGTGTTTATTTGAAGGTATATCCTTAGTTTGGTTCTTAGTGACCCTGGAAACAAGTGTAAAAGACATGTGTATCACATTTGAGTAATGTTGGATGCAGAAGCAAAACTATCCCTAAAAATAAAAGTACTTGTATGTGATTTAACAATATTTCTCTTTCTTTTGCAGGAAACCTAATTGATTTTACCTTCAAAATCCAATTTATGCCATTATTCCACTTGTCAGACACCACTTTATCTTTTCTTTCCCTCAAATATTGCCGCAAGCCCTCATAAACTGTGTTTTCAAGATGGTTCTTTTCTCCCTAAACATAGCAACCAACATTTAAAACATTCAAAAGAAATACATCAAGTTGTTGTTATCACTGTGACAGATTGTCTCTATCCAAACTTTCCCTACTCAATAACATAAGCCACACTGCCACAGTCGAGACCCTTGAACTCACAATAGCATGGGGTTAGATGATCAGATTACACTGAAAGACACACATGGGCATTGTTAAGAGAGTTTGCAATTCCTCCCATGAACATGGCTCTCATTGTGCCCCACTGAAGAAAATACTTTTCACTTTGGAAAGAACTGTAAGGGCAAACAGGACCTGATGTGTCTTTGTGGTGCACCATCTCCTCAAGGCTCTGAGGGGAAATTAGATCTCTCTTTTTAAGACCATCTCTGCTAAAAGGCCCTTGTATGGTTTCTTGCATTCATGGGACTTCTTCGGGAGGAAACTTAATCTCACTTGTAAGACAATTGCAGAGAAAAAGCTCTGCAATTTAATGTAAGCACCCCTTTCTGCTGTCAATATTTTGACAGATTTCATGACAGCATAATTATTTGCAAGGATCCCTGCCAAGGGTTTAATTATTACATGCGTAATTACACGTTTAGTTGAGGAGACACTGGAACACAGCTTTGGGTTTATTATTACCATTACAGCAGAAATAGTGTCTTGCATCTTGACTGGTTTATGGTGGCATTATAGCATCATAATTCACCTTTGAAAGAGGATATCTAACAATCTCTTTGGTGGCACCTCTCATAAATCAGTTCATTTCCCCATAATATTGGCAGACAAAGCACATCTTTCACAGATCAATTCATTATGCAGCCTCTTGCAGCTGAAAGGCAGCGGTTGACCACAGCTTCAAGTACTGATATCAACTTTCAGTGTTTAGAAAGATGACTGCAAAGTGGGTGAATTGTGCCTTCCATCAAAAAGGGGATTTTCAACAAAGGGGAAACCACCAGAGTAATATGAGTTTTACCTCTATTGATTTCTTTTTTTTTCCTTAGTATAAAAGCCACTTCAAAATAGTTTAATAACAATTGTATATACTAAAAAAATTAGGGATGCACAATATTAGAAAAAAATTGTGATGTGCAAAATATTTGTTTAATTTTGCAATCAGCATATCAATTGTGATAAACCCAAATTTTCCTCACTCTTCACTTTCTCCTTTGTCATCACAATCATCTAAACCAGGTGTGGGTTTCAAGGACAGTGAGAGTTTGTTGAATTGACCAAATTTACTATTCACCTGCAGAACATGAATGCATTATATGAATGAATGCATGAAATATAATGGCCTAAAGTTTCAATATTCAGTATGATGAGATAGTACTGAGAGTTAAAAAGGTCTGTTAAAATGTATTTGTGTTTGACAAAATATCTATGGTACAACAAATAAAGAACCTGGACATTTGTTTTACAAATTGAAAAACTAACATTGCATTTAATGCTTAATTTTAAGTAAATAAAGAGGGATGCATAATTATTAATTTTAGAGAAGTCATACATTTTTCCATGACAAGCAGTAATTTAAGACTTCACTACATTGATGAGGAACATAGCTCAGAAAGACTACACTTAACCTCCACTGCAGTTATATGTTTTCCAACAGCATTTGTGTATTTTAGACAAAAAAAAAGTGGATGTTATCAACCAACTTGCCATATTTCACAGTATTTATACTGGAAAATAGCAAAGCATGGGAATATGATGTGAAAATGTGATGACAGCTTAAGTTAAATAATCCACGCACAGAGTTCATACCTTCCATCATATTTTGATCCATAACCTTATTCACAATTGAATGAGGTTGAATAGATTCTTGGAAAAGCTTGGAGTGGAATGTGAACTTACCAAAAATAACCATGTGCAGAATTTTTTAGTGGTTTGATTAATCTTTTATAATGAGAGAGCAGACTGATTCTTCAGGCTGACAAAATGAAAAAAACATAATAACAGCACACATACCTCGACAAACAGTTCCATTTTCCACAGCCTCGTTCCCAGCTTTGCACATGCAGCGCCCAATGGGTACCATCCATTCTCCATCTCCATTGCAGTAAAGCTTAATAGGCACATCCACCTCCTCTGCATTAGGGATACAAACACCCCTTGCAGCTACCAGCGAGGTGCTCTCTGCTCCTGATAGGGTCTCCTGGAACAACGCCCCATTTGTGATGATTCGAGGACACTTCCGATAGAATACCCGAACTGCAATGAGAGACATGCAGCCACCGTAGTCCTGAAAGGCCAAGTAGAAGCCGTTTTTTGACACAGGGCCGAAGCTTCGAACTTCAGTGTTGATTTTCATCACTCTGCCCCCAAGGTCAACCTGGGAGAAGCTCTCATCTGCTGCGATGGTGTCAACCTTAATCCATGGGTTTTCCATCCATGGTGGAGATGTTCTGGTGGCTGTGTCAGAATCAGATTCATAGTAATATAGGTTAAAAGTTTCTTTACATGAGCCTGGAACATTGGGGATGCTACTGCAGTCTCTGACAGAGAATTTCATCTCCACATGGATCCTTTGTGCACCACGTCGTCGAATGTATTTTGTCCGTACCCAGTTGTTCTGATTGCTGTCAAAAACATTACAGACCTGGTATGTCCTGATGGTGTTCATGTTTTCATCATAACCGCTCACCTCCTCCCACTGTTGAAGGACAAAAAAAAGATGAATTAATATGATTGCAATGTGGGCAACTCATAAAAAAGTTTTTTTTGGCTTCCACACAGAACTTAAGGAGGAACAAATATTGTGATTGAGGCACTAAGCTACTCTGATTTATTGAATTATGGGTAACTGAGGTGTAAAGCAGCAAATGGACTGTGCATCTCTTACTAACTTTCATGAAGTCTTACTGATACATTGTTTCTAGTATATTGGAAGTATGTTTTCACAGGTACTTAATAATAATGTTCATTACTGTCAGGAACCAACCTGCAGCAACATTTTGATTAAACTAATCACCCGTTGTTAAGAAACGTATTATCTCTAATAACTCACTTTGTAAGGATGCATTTGGGACTTCTAAAGTAAGAAATGTGGCAGCCTTTCCAGCATGTCCTCCATTTTCTCAAGCCTACACTTTGCTAACTTCAGTATTTATGATGAACATCACTGAATTTAAATAATACAAAAAATAGAATTTGTTTTTAGACAACTGGAAAAGATCGCACCAATGCTTTAACACTTGTCTTGATTTTTCTTTAAATGCAGCCCATACAGAAAATAGAGTGATTGTATTTTATGAAATTAAAATGTACAAAGGCAAATAGTTTTGATATTCATCTTGTTTTTTCTGTCAAGTGTCTAGTAACAATTATTGCACTCTTGTAGTTTAAAAAAAAAAAAACAAGAGATGAGGTAATTTAAGCACTGGTTTATGTGATGTGTGTCTTACTTTGTGTTGTTAACACAACATATTCATAGCACACTTTGTAATGGGTTATTGGCCCTGTATAGTGAAAATGTCTTTCATTGGACTGAAGCACTTAAGAAATGTGACAAAGTTTTCACAATCAAAGTTACACTGACATAATCTTATTACACATGTAATCATATAAAGAATACTCAAGGGACAAACTTGACTCTAAAATCTCTATGTATGAAGTTCAACTTCAAAGTCAACATACTGCATGCCAATTTAAATACTTGCTCTGACTATAAAATCAAGATTAAACCTCTGGTTTGCCAGATACTTGGCCATGGATCAAACCAGATTTGAACAAAATTCTATCCAACAAGTACTGTAGGTCACGACCTTTACCTTGCATCTCCGCCACAAAAAATAAAATCCTGTTCTCACCCCTTGAACAACTTTGCATCTGGTGCAAGCTCTGCTGCCTCCCTTCTTCACTCTTCACTTCACAGCTGATATAATTTCTCAAATTAGTGCCCACTTAGTGAGGATTTTGACAGATTTTGACAGGTTAGGAGAAGAAAGTCACCTCTCTTGTTACAAACATGCATTCTGTCAAACACTCTGACTAATTAGCACAGCTTTAGTTCCTAAATCCCATGCCCCAATTAATCACTGCAAGTGTGATGCTTGGTTTGACCTGAACTATTACAAAGGGCAAACCTAAACAAAAATGTCAGATGTGTAGCCAAAAATAATCAAACTAACAGAAGAAAAGAATGCTGAATGAAAAAAGCTATCTCAAAGCTAAAATTTATAGCTGTTTTGACAATTCACATCATTCAGTTTATTTGAGAGAGCTGATACCTGTTAAACATTTTTAAACTATTTAAGGCAAAAGCGTAGTTTGAAAAAAACGAATTTGATCAGAAAGAATAAAAATCTAAACGTTCCTTTATTGGCTTTAAAATGAACATGCCCTTGTTAGGCAAAACTGCATGAATATTTCACGGGTTTAGGACGTTATGGTTTGAGGGTAAATCTGTCTTTTGCCCAGCACTGACAGACATCATCATCCCAGGTCATGAGCAGCCATTGACCTTCCCACTTGTTGAGGAGCAGTAGGGAAGCTGTGGGCCAATTAAACAAGAGTGGACAGCCTGTTCTGCTGAGCACAGAGTGCTGAACAATCACAGTTTAATAAAATGAATGTGGAGACAGGTGGGGGTTGCTGCTAATGAGGGATGCAGACAGGGGAAACTCCAGAAAAAAAGTGTTGGCAGTGATGTGGGGGGAAGGAGTGGGTGTGCAGGACAAAAAAAAAAGACCCCAAACAAAATGTGTTTTGATGAAGGGCCCCTTTTTGTCCTGTCATGGCCTTTTTGCCCTCCTTTCATCACAGCTAGTGGAGGGAAACAAATGGGGCATAATAAGAGCCTAACGATCAAGTACAGAGTGTGAAATTAGAAGAAACGTCTTCATTTTCACAGCTTTTCCCCTGGTTCATATCAAGAGTGCCCTCAAAGGGTGGTCCTGTGTTTTATGTACAGCAGGTGGAGGTAACACTGGTGGTGAATGTTGAGATAGATCAGTTGGACGGAATTACATTACTTCTGAGCATGATAAACACTTACATATCAGTATATTGTCCTGAGATTCTGTTACATTTGGCAAAATGCTTATTTCTTGTTGTGAAGGTCAAACGCAGTAAGGTTGCGGGCAAAGAGTAGTGCATGACTAAAAGTATAAAGATTCTTAAGTTCAGATCATCAGAAATTTCCTAATGGCCAAATATTATCAATAAAACCTCTGAATAAAAATTTTGAGTAAGTTAAAAAAAAACACTATTTTGATGGTATCAACAAATAAAATGTGTTTTCAAGGTACACAAGCTTTCTTCCACAAAGAAACACGCTCTTATGATGAAAACTCAATGGTGTGAAACTGAATGCTCGACTGGCTCCAAACAAAAGAACACTGTTTTATGTTTTAATTGCTCTCATTGGGGTCCTGAGACTAACATTCCAGAACTGCATGGTTCACACAAATGATTTTCAAATGTTTGATGGATGGATGTTCAATTTAAAGTATTCCAAATCAACTAAAATAATATAGGAGCCAGCTGTGTGTGATATTTAATCAGTCTAAAATTTAAAATGAACTAGTATCAAGAGGACATCAGTTACACAAAACTATAAACTGTTGGATTTATGGTCTAACTGGCTTGTGTTTATCAAAATTCAACTTCAAAAAACCTTAACTAGTTGTTAGACCATAAACTTCATTAACAACTTACAGGTCAACTAGCTGATGTGCTTAAGAGACATTTTACTCTAAAGGAGCAAGACAGAGACAATTACTCTTCAGAGAAAAAAAAAAGTCTGAAGAGCATATTGATTATGATGGCTGTAAAAAAAAAAACAGGACTTAGAGACTGCAATACTACATGTAGGCTGCTGCTTTCACCCATTGGAGTTATATGATATGTTACACTTCAGTGATGCTAAGAATAAGGTTCAGGATCAATATCGCTTGTTCCACTCCAGGAGAAAGTTCAAATGACCTACGATCCATAAGTGTCAATGACAATAGGTTTCTGTTTTATCTGTAAAGCCAAATGGATTGCACTGACAAAGCTTGTTTATAGACTGGAGTTTCACCTACAGCTAATACATTTCAACAGACAGCTCCTTTTTCTTTCATTCACAAGATGAAACATTACTGTAACCAAAAGTGTTCAACTAATTTTAGACTTCATAGCAAATAATTACCACAACCCCAGTTTAGGCAAATCCAAAGCTAGAAATATATAGTTGCCTTTTATATGCAGTGTACTTCAATGTTAACATAAAAACAATAACAGAGGTCAACATTTGTTTCATATTAGAATCATGGTAGAATAAAAATAGTACTTGCAGAAAATAAATGGTATTACAGGACCATGAATTAAGAACAATGGTTATTTGGTTGCATTTGCTCCAACACTGCCTACCATCAATCCATCCATCCCGCCAGCCAGCCAGCAATCCTTGTACTTCCTGATCTAACTGTGATATTGTTGACCACAGTATTCTTATCTCTCATTTCACCCTCCTGAAGCCCTCGTAACTGAAGAGAGGAAGTGAAGCCCTTGTAACTTCTGGTCCATTTGACCCGAAGGCCACGGGAGGGTTAAAACACTGGGTTGGCATTATAGGTGAAGCGTTGAATTGGTTTTGTTTGTACTTGAGCAACAGAAGGTGTTGGAAATATTTTGTCTACCTCAGCACCTCTTTTCTGTGGGGTTCCTCAGGACTTGTTTGTTGGACCTCTCCTGTTTTCTCTGTACCTGCTTTCTTTGGGATCTGTTCTGAGAAAACATGCCATCTCATTTATTTGCTATACTGATGATTGCCATATTTACCTGTCCATAACTCTAAATAATTCTTGGACCATCCAGCCTTTACTAAAATATTGTAATGACATCAAGGCATGGATGGCTTTGAACTTTTTAAGCTTTAATGAAAAGAAAACAGAGGCTATTGTGTTCAGCACTAGCATTACCTCAGACACCCCTCTTGCCAACCTTGGCTCTCTGGAGTAAAATCTTATCTCTCTTATCCTATCTGGAGATAATTTTGGATTCATATTTCAGGTTAAGTAAATAAATCCCCTCTGTTCTGCAGAAATGTTTTGGGGTTTTTTTTGTGTTAAGACAGATTGCAAAACCTATGCCAGTTTTGTCAAGACACAACCTGAATTCTGCTTCTGTCACTTTATGACAGGCAGCAGCAAAGTATTATAATGAAGAGAGAACTTTGAAATTTAAACACCACAGCAAACAATTTGTTCAACTTTCTTAGGAAAAAACGTTTCATTAATCAAGCAGTGGAATGTCAGAACAATCAGACATTTAAGATTTTCTTTTTTCCACACATCAACCTTGTATTTATCACATCTTGTCATTACAGTGTTTGAACTAACCTGAACTACTCCCACATTACACATCACCACTCTATCACTGACATAAGTAAATAAATAATTCACGCAAAAGCAGAGAAAGAAACCCAACGGAAAACTCCTGAGGCACAGTCACCGTATTTGCAGTTGTGGGAAATCTGTCAGAGCAAGAGTGCCTTCCCTAGAGGGACAGCGGACAAATGACACCCACTGTCTGCATTCAATTACTACGAGAGAGGCCATGGGAGCCAAATCCTAAAGGAGACTGGGCCTCACAGAGAAGAGAGACTCACCCACTCCAAGCCTTAAGTAGAACTGTCTGCTGTAGTCAGCCTCAACTGTCCACTACTAATGTACAACATGTGAAACACAAAGAACAATTCCATCTTTTACTCCGATCCACCAAGTTACATGTGGATTATGTTTGCATAAATTTCTGACTCATTCTAAAAATCTAATTTCACAGACTTTAATTGTGAATCACAGCAAATTAGGGGTCTCTTTAAACTCTAGTGATCCAGTATTCAACAAATTACTTTGTAAAGGAAAAGAAAGGTTATGTTTAAAAAGTATGTCTTGTTGGCTTGCTTTACTTATTCACATTTTTTAGAAAACAACCAGAATCATATTCTAAAGGAATTCTAATACAATAAGCAGTTGTTTAGGTAAAACAAAGCAGATTTCTTTAACCAGCCTTTTTCCATATGCAATGGACATTGTTTTCTTGTTGTGTGGTGTGTCCCTAAGTGACACTAGATATACTGCATCCTGATACCACATTAAATCACATCCATAATGATAACCTGACCCACACACACCACCTTATTATGTTTCTGTCTATGAAGGAGACTTCGGTTTTCCTTCCACAGTAGTTGTGTGTGCTCCCTTGGGCCATAAGTCCATTTCTAAATGGCTGCAGTTGTCAGCTGAAAGAAAAACATTGACCACTTAACCCTGCACTGGAAGTCAGCTATATATCAGTTCACATGGTCATACAGGAGATATTTAGTGAGTTAGGTTCATACTCAGTGGATTTCCTACAGTTGATTACTGCTGTCAATTAAGTTCAGTTGAGTTCAGTTCATTTTTATGGCACCAACTGACAACAAGAGTCAGGATACTATATGGAAAAAGTAAACAAGTCCAAATAAAAATCAATTACATAGTGTCCAAATAAATTCTATTATAATCCAATCAGATTCAGTCTATTAGTAAATAGAAAATGCCACTAGTGAAATAAAAAAAAGATGTGTTTAATGTGTTAAATGTGTTTATTGGAAAACTCTACTGTCAAAAAAACAAATGGCCGATTTAAATCTTGATGCAATTTAATGAGATGAGATGGAAGTAATTCACCCAGTGCTGACTTTATTTGACAAGAAAAAATAAATAGTCATGCAGCCTGTGTTTGTACCAGAAGGTTGTTTGGCTTTCTGGAAAAACCCACTGTAGGACAAATTTATGCATGAAGAAATTTTTTATAATATTGATTTGACACACCTTTTTTGTGTGCCCTCAGATGTAAGAGAGAAGCACAAAAAACTGCCAATAAAAATCTGTTTTTATATTTTGCCATTTTTTAGCTCACATTTCATTTGTGTTGTGCTATATCCCATGCCACGTTAGGATAGTGAAAGCCACATGCTGGTTTAGCACTCTGCTGGAAGTTACTGATCCACCAGCTAAGCTCGTGAAGCCATGCGTTGCCGTAGGAGTGTAAGACAATAGCTTCTGTAAAGCATCTCTTGCTGTTATATTGAGAGGGAGAGCAAGCCCTGGTTCTACACCTGTTGCCGTGGGCCATAAGGGACGAGCTATCTCCATCGCTCTCATTTTTCACTCACCAGTGGACCGGGCTCTTGACAAGCATGACCATATGATTATAAAACTTTAGGGTCCAAGCTGATAAGGCCAACTTATATGTGACTAAATCCAGGAGCTTAGGGACTTTTCATTGCGCTCAAGGATGGGTGTAAATATATCATAGCTGCATGTAGAAGCTTTTAGAAGATTAATAAATTTATCAGGAGTCAAAAGCAAAAACAAAAAAAAAGAAAAAAATCATTATACTCAGGCTTTTAAGATTCAGATTTTATTGTCACCCACATTTTACCTAGAGTGGAAAATTTAAAGTACAAAAAAGGCAGTGGGCAATATTTTATGTCTCTTTATCTGTGTTGCGTAAAGTTTCTACTTTTTTTAGATCTGTTCATGTAAAATGTTGAGAAATGTTTTGTTATATGTGAATGGAATCAAAATTGGTCAAAATAAATTCAATCTTTGTGCTTTGGTTGGATTGTAGAAATTAGCAGAAAGTGTGATCTGGTATGAAGAAATTAATTCTAGAAAAAAAATTGTTAAACATATTTTGAAGTTATCAAATGTAAGCAGTTTTCTTTGCTTTTTGTTGGTGCATAAAGACGTAGCATAACAGAGTGCAATTAAAGCCATCCTTAGCACAAACCACAGAAGAATAAATAACTGAATAAAATTGGCAGTGGTTTTTAAAATACACCGGCAAATAAATCCACAACATTTTTTTTCTCTGTGTTGAACTGATTTTAAGAAGCCTAAATCCTGTGGTGGAGTAAAAAGTAAAGGAGACTGAGACACTGGTTTTGGCTGCTTTAAGTGGGCCTGGCTTGCATGTGACTGGGAGGAACCACTGCACTGGCAAACCACTTGGAAATACTGTGTATCAAACACCAACAGGCCCATGTAACACATTACTTCCAGTGTGGCACAAGAACAAACATACTGAGCTCATTATTCTTTACACATGATGTGTTTGCCTGGAACTCAAACCACCAAACATCATAAGAACAAAGACAACTAGTTGCTTGCAAGTTTAGGGCTTTAAATACATTAATCTAAATAATACAAAAACAAATGATATTAATTATGCAGAATTTGTTCAACAAAAGAAAAAAGGTCTATTCAAATTATTCCTGTGTCTTACAATATGTTGTCTGTTTCTTTTCTTTCTTTTTAATTTCTTCCCTTTTTTTGTTGGTTTTAGGCAGAAATGATCTAGCTCATTGTGGGAGGCATGCTGGCTCACTGATTGATCTTTTAACCTTAAAGCGAGAAAGGAAAACACTGACTAGAAACAGAAATGACATTTCCATGGGAGTCTGGGCACATTTACAAATTAACTGCACTTATTCAGTTAACAGAGGGTACACCCAGCACCTTATTTATGAAAATGACCTAAAATATCTAGCACACATGTAATGTCTTATAAAGCAATTCAAATTGCACTGAAATAATCATAACATGATGGAAAATCACGTACGCTGTTCTCACTCGACCCGGACACTGGGTAGACCGTCCAGCCGAGCTCCGCCGTAGCTGTGGTGGAGTCCATTAGTGTCTCTGTGGAAATACAAAACAAGACATGGGGTCAGATAATCTGCTGCTGCTCTTGAAGAAAACCTGTTCAGGGAACACAATCCTTTTCAAACCCAAATTTAGGTTTATGTCCACTCCTGAAAATCAGAACATGTTTAAAGTGTAACATTTTTACCAAATTTCATATTTTAATTACATTTTAAGATTTATATGGTGGGGTTTTGTACTATTGGTTTAAATAAAAACTAATGGTTAAGATGTTATTTAAGTTCAGTATTTACTTGAAACTTTTTTTTGTGGTTTCATAAAAGCTCTGGCACGTTCTAAGGTCAGGAGAACAAGCCCATCATGCTTATAACAGAGAACAATATGCTGGCCTCTATGGTAGATTGGAGGGAATACCACCTATGTCATGAATTAGTTAGTGGAAAGAAATACTTCCTGTAATTGGGGTAAAAAAGAATGTACCTCTTGTCAGTTATGAGGGTCTCAGTGACACAAATTCCTGCAGTCTGGACTGTCTCTCTATCATATTTCTACTATGAAATTCTTAGGTTCATCTTCTTTGCCACTTTTTTTTTATCTCTGTACCCATATCCGCATGTCTGCTTTCCCAGCCAAAACATCCTCTCAGCTCTACTGTTCTTCATATGTTACAGAGAGCAGGTCTAATGAATTTCTCTAACTGATTAGGTCTGTGTCAGTCTTGCACTCCAGGGTTGAACTGCCACAGATGAAGAGAGACCATTCATCAGCTTCAAGGCGTCAGCTGCAACTCCAAAATGCCACAGAGGGATTTAGAAACCCCCCCGACAAACACAGCTACTAATCTTAACATAAGTCACCATCAGCGACTGTGATGCAGGTCTGCTGGCTAGACAACTGCATGTTGTGGCTCGTCACTGATATATGGGCTGACTAGGTTAGGTGAAAGCAGAACTTTGCAGAAAAATGAAATACAACCAGATAAAAAGTAAAAGTTATTTAAATGGGTAATGACTGTGTAAAATCAAAGATGAGAGCTGTTATGACAAAGTTTTTGTTTTTGCCATCAGTTCAGTGTGCGTTCAGTTCTGTACAAGCTTGCATGATGTTTCAGAGATTTCCACTTGTTTAATAACCTTGGATTTCCTCTGATTTAGATACTGAAGAAAGGCTCAGCTTTTAATTAACAGGCTCCACATGCATTGGTATATTTCAGACCTTTTTGCTGACTTTCAGAATCTCACCACTACCAAAAGACATAATACTAGATTTCACATCCTATTCAGTTATCACAAAGCCCAAATCTTATAATTAGACAGATGAGACTGCAATTGAGCAGCTATTGATAAGCTTCTGTGTGACTCAGAGTTGAGCAGTCTACATGGGTGTTAGGCAGTGAAATGGTAATTATCCCCCATAATGATAACGATAATTAGTGGGGGAGTAAAGTGAGAATAATGAACCCCCTCTGGGGCGGTTTAGAGTGTTGTGGGGGAACAGGGAGCAAATTTCTGCAGGAATGTTAACACTGACTGAATGTCACGTCACCAACCCCGTCTGTGTAGCCACACATTCTCTTTGTTTCTTTTTCTAAATTGATTCACCGCTCACTCTTCCTTTGCTCCTCAATGATGTTTCCTTCACACTGGTTCTGTCCTCCTCCTTTCTTGTCTTTTTCCCTTACAGACCTCCACTCCCTTCCTTGCCCTTTTGTTGTTTTTATTCATGCTCTGTCTCTCGCCTGCTATCAGTGACCCACATGGTAGACAAGTAGTACCTCACTGTGAAAGACTGATCACTTTTCCTCCTCCTGCTGTCTACACTTGAGTCTCGGCAGCCACACAGATTCATTACCTCCCATGAGGCCGAGCAGCACATAGCTCACCACTGTCATCTGCAGCTTGGCTCTCAGTCTGAACACCCAGCCATGGCGGAGTGTGAGCACCCAGCAAAGACATGCTGGATAAATTAGTCAGGAGGAGGACATGACATACCGTAGAGGTTCTCATGGGAATGGAAAGGAATCATTTTTGTTTTCTCTTGTGGAGATGTGTTTACATGTGATAATTTTATTCCTGCCCCTAGAAATCAAGTTACCACTTGTTCTACAGGAAATCTCTTGGTAGAAAAGACATGTTCTCAAAAAAAAAAGCCACATTGTGGTAAACATTATTAAACTGAAGACCTTTATTATGTTTGGTAACTTGAGGATTTAGAATCCTTTACAGACCTCACACAATCTCCACAAGGGATTTAGTTAAAAACAACAAAAGATTGATGAAACACAATGCTCCACAAACACATTAACTAAAGAATACCAGGTGTAGCCTGACTGTCAACCAATCAATTAAAGTGTATCAATCAGAGTATTTTCATTTGAAACAAGTGTGTTTCCGGAAGGCCTTTTATTTGCCTTCACTGTACATACAAGTGTGGAACATTTAATTTTTCCTGAGAGATTTTTGTAACTTCGAGAGCACTCAAAGGGGGGACCTATTACATTAAACAGACAGAGTTTGTGGACCAATAGCTTGTTTTTATCTTTGTTGAAGCTAAAGATCTTACATATTCTGTATGTTGCATTTCATGGCTACTTTTACTTCTATATTCAAGCTTCTAAATAAAAAACTGAAAAATACTGCAAAAAAATAATATATAGGAGTAATGTTAAAAAAAACAGCCAAAATAACTGAAAATAGGTCAACAATGGCGACATCTGTGGAAGAGCTCTTTGGGATTGAGAAGTCTGACAATGTTGATGTATTGGTACATATTTACAAAGAGATTTGTTAAGTAAAGTATGCAGATAAGAGTGCTTTGTTTACATTGAGTGCATACTTACATTTCAGAATTGCATAGCAATATATCTGGAAAACTACTGGAGTAAACTCTTTCAAACTGCACCATTTGATATAGTTTAAGATAACCGTTTAATTTTTGATGAGTACCTTTCAGACTGCTATGTCAAGATAAAGAAAAAATATGTGAGGAAAAAGATTCAGTTTTTTTTTAAAGTTTGCTCATTGATCACTTCTCTAATCCATAAATAGCCTGGCATTTTGAAATACACTCCACAATATTAAACACTATAATGCACACTCTTTCACCCAGTTGATTAAAAACTGTCTCAGTATAAATCTTATTGTCTGATAATGGCCTGTTTGCTGTGTAATGGATTTGTTCAGCCACCAGAATGTTTAGTTTAGAAGGACACATTCAGTGCTAAAAGATCTGGTGACACATTGCAGCTTCTCAATTTCCCACCTACAGCAGTAACTGTCTTTGCATTATTTGTGTGACAGTTAAGTGATGCATAAAAGTGTTTTATCGGTTTGAGCTCATGGGAAAGTGGTCTCCATGTTGGCAGTCATACAGAAACAATCCTTCACTGACTACAAAGCAATATTTTCAAATAAATATGGAAGTGCATATTAACAATACGACAGTGAATAAATAAAACCTTTGTTTAACTTGATAGTCTCAACTGTGGAAGAACCTATGAATATGCAATGAGCTCGAGAAATCTAAGAAAAGCCTACTATGAGCAGAGTGTTTCCTCCAACACTTCCTGGGACTAAAGAAGAGAGTTTAGTGCTGATCTTAGAGAGCTCTCAAGTGAGAGGCTGTCCTAAGTGACAGGCAATGAGAGTGGAAAAGGGGGCCGCAGCACTATAACAACACTCTTCTTCTCTAAGAGGGGTCAACGCTGCATCTTGGCTTTCTAAAGAAAGCAGCTGCATTTTCAATGAGGAACACAGAGAGGAAATGTTCACAGAAAAGCCATTTTGGTACAAACAACTACTGCAAGTAAGAAAATAAACAGCGAATACATACAAACAAGACTTCGGACCCCAAATTATTTGTTAGTCATTTTGTTAACCTCTATCAGTGCTGGTTGTCTTATCCTGTTGTTTATGCTGCCCTTCAGATTGTTTACTGTATGTAAAATCGGCTCACTTTCTCTCTACAGTGGTCTGTTTCCTTGCAGCTCTGTTATTTCTTTTTCCTGCCAGCCTGTTTTTTTTCGACATTTGTAGCTGGTTTACAGTGGTGACTGACAATTTTATGGTTTGGCCAAAGGGCATAAATCCCAGTTTGACAGCTGAATCACCAATTAAGTGGGATAGATAGACAGATTCCAGCAGTCTGAGTGATGGATGTCTGCTCTGCCATAATAAATATCTGAACAACGCCTGTACACCTTTTCCCTGGGCTGGCAACCCTATATACTGGAACTGAAGGCAGCTGGACTTCCTTTTGTTTTCTTGAAGACATTTCCACCTTTCATCAGAAAGGCTACTTCTCTTCTGAGAGCTAATTGGGAGTTTCAGGGTCACAAATTGTAGTTGTGACTCCAATGATCCTTTTAGTATCTTTGTCTCAGCTGCAATTTTTATGCCTGAAACTCCTAATCTAGCATCTGATAGAGCTGGGAGTTTTAATTGTCTTTTTTTTATGCATCACAATGTTGACATGAACAATTCTAAATCAATTTAAAAATATAAAATTATTATTATTATTTAATGTTAACATTTTATTGCAGCCCTCTGATGTGCAGAAGTACAGCGCCTGGACAGTTTATGGTGTGAACACAAGAGAGACTAAATGACTGAGTTACACAAGTATGGCTGTGCAGAAAATAAAATTTGTTGTTTTGATTTTGATTTTGACTTCAAACAATCACAAAACCTGTATAATTTAGCCATTTTCCACTTTACCCCTGTGCTCTCATCTTGTCTTGCTTCCTACATGAGCTGCAACACCCCCCCTCCTCCCCCCTGCTGCAGCCTCTCTGTGTGAGACGAGCAGAGGGAACGGGGACAGACACATAGAGCTCCACTGCATTCAGAAATAACATTTTAACACCAAGCACTAAGTTTATAACAAAACAATCAAACAATGTGTGTGATTTGGGAGAACAATTTTCTTGTAAGTTTAATTGGTACATAAATGACTCAGACCACACAAGAAAAATGTGACGATGAACAGTCAGAAAAAAACCAGAAAAAGAGTACAGCTGCAAAGTCTAACAAACTCCCGTTTAAAGTCTAACTCACTTTTAGGCAAAAATATGTTCTTACATCATAAAACGTGAAATTTAGAAAAATAAAAAAATATAAATTTTGGAAAAAATCAAATTTTATTGGGCCATACAATATGTTTGAAGTGTACTTTACTGTGGATATTATTTTATACAGTAGTCTACATCATTATAAATACTGTCAGTTATTTTAAGGGAAAGTTCAACACAAAGGTATCAAAGAAAACTTTTATACTGCAGTGTAGACAAAAAAAATTGTTTATTTTAGGTCTGAAACTTTATATGCTCAGGATTTTGTTTGAACTGAGATTATGAAATGAATGCACCTAGATGCATCGATAATCATTTTATAATTGCATTGCAACCTCTGAATCATAGTCAAATCAAATTATAAGGTGCCTAATGATTTTCACCCCTAGTATTAGAACTGAAGAAGTCCTTTGGGTGAGGGTGAAACGTCCTTAAAGAAACAAGAAAGAAAGTCCAACTGCCTTCCATTCAAACAGTTAGGGTTGCCGTGACCTGAATGAATGAGAATCGACACTAACAACTGGCATTTCAAACAGAGACTTCATGGCTGCAGGTACATGCACATGTGGAGCTAACTAGCGAAATATTTTTCTATTGCTCTCTTTTCTCAGCATGAGAAACTCCATTTGGCAAATTGCTTTGCATGTTATTGCGTCACAAAAAAATCTTTGCATATAAATGATTTTGACACGGTAGCTCAACCAGGAATCAAAGAGAATAAACCAATTTTCAAACAAAATAGTCTATATTTAGTTCCTGTGGTTTAACAAGGGTATTTTGAGAAAGCAATTGACCTCCAAAACAACATGAGGCAGCTTGGAGGTGTAAGGGTTTTTGTTTTTTGTGTGTGTTGTTGTTTTATTCTTTTTGCCAACGGAACCAAAGTCTCTGTACTCTGTGGAACAATCCCTCAACCTTTAATTTAAAACAGACAAAAAAAACACAAACAGCTCATTCCTTTGCTGTGATTTAAAGCTTAAAAGCAGCTAAACATTTGAACCATAAAAAAATGTGTTTCGTAAAGCACTGTTAAAACACAACTGAAAGGCAAATGTGTTCAAAGCAAAATAAAAAATAAAAAATTCTTATGGCAAATGTGGGAAGAGTGCAGTGTGTACTACAGGGTAGCATGAGCAGCTGGTCAATGAGCTAAAAACAGAATCCTATATAGTTGTCCAAGCACAAAAATCTTCCCAGATTAAGGGGAAAGCCAACGATATACCCCTGAGGAAGCCAGAGATGTGATTTATAGTTTTAATGATAGACAGGACTACTGTATGGCCTGTTGGAAATAATAACAGTCTGTTTCATTTAGATGGAAGGAGTGGATGGAGGCCCTGGTCTTGAGAAACCTGACTTAACTTATCTGTCATCACGAGCTGGGCTCATTAAGATACAGTACAGTACTCACCACTGTATAACAGCATTTTCTTATGTGTTAAAGGAATTGCCAATGCCAGTTTTAACAGGAAACAAGCTTTGTGGACACTGAGGCATGAACTAAAATCCTAGAAAAAGACTTCTTCTTTTATTCTTTTTTTAGGTGTCAGCAGTAGACTGGCATCCTGCCCCAGTTATGCAGATGTGTTATTAGTGAAACTGCCATTAAAATGATTTACATGGTGTGAATGTTAGCACTGAATTCTAAAAAAAAGGTACAGAATTCAGATGATAATCTTAGAATTTCAAGGAGAGGTGAGGTAGGGTTCTAAGTTCAGCCTCACCTCATTAAGTCTGCAGAGCGCTGAGTTTTCTATGGCAAAGAAAGATGAGCGAGGAAGCTGGGCAGTTGATTTTGGCAAAGAGCAGTGGAGTGTGAAATACAGTACTACACATACAAACACACAGAAAGCAGAGCACTCTCATAGCACTGTCTGTTGACAGAATGATACAGTATGGTGTTCCCAAGGGCCTCAAGCAGGATGTGCGATGGTAATTTCTACACAGCCAAGCCATGTTATCAGTCAGTGTGACTGAACTCGTCCACACAGCCCACGGGCAACAGCCAAAAACTAATTTAAAGTGATGCAAAAATTATGTGACGTGTGTCTGAAACTCTTTCAGGTTCTTCAACAACACAATAACTACCTTTGGCAGTTATCATTTCTCAAAGCAGTCTTTCACTTTTTTTTTCATTTGTAGTTGCTTTATCTTCTGAGACACAGAATTTTGTCCTTTTCTGACACTGCGGTACTTTTCATTTGTGATCACTTAAAGTAATACCATTATTAGCATTTTAATCCAGTAATCTCAATTTAAAAAATAAGCAAATTTAGAGGGGAAAAAATTGAAATGTTGCTATTTATAGACAAAATGTTTTTTTCTATATGTTAGCATTTAAAAAATTGTGCTTCTGTTATATTAAGTAATTGTTTGTATATTCCCAAAAGTAATTTGAATAAAGAGAACACAGATCTAACATAGTCTCTTTATGAGAATTTTTCAGTGAACTTCATTTTACATTACAATGATTAGAATACAGTGTTCATTACAAAGTTAAATAAAGCTACTAGTATATGCATGGTTACTTAAAACACATTTTTTATATAAAGTGTTATGAAACCAACAACTTAACATTCAGATTTTGAAAATTATTGATTGTCTTTATTATATGGAACAGTGCGCATAAGCTTCCAGTTACTATCATAGACGTATGTATTTAAAATATTGTTTGAGTCACCTTAAAGTATAGGTTTTTTTTTTTTCTTTTTCTGCCGAGCATCAAATAACATCTGTAAAACTAGTAATATTTTAGGTTAATCATAGTGTACTCCCAGCAGAAATAATTTAAGTTTAAGAGACATAAATAACTAAGAACCGGAACCGTCACAAAAGCATTTTTTTTGTAAAGGAAACCTGACTACTAACACAGGCTTGAAGGGTTTATAAGTACACTTTCCCTATTTTCCAAATCCCTGACAACCTAAAAGGACCTGTTTAACAGATCAGTAAATTTCTAACTTTGCCGTGGAAAATTCTGTAAATGGGGGTCCAGTATTTTTAAAAGCTGCAGCTGAAGAGAACATGAGTGTGACTCAAAAATGTGTAGTTGTACTTGTGACACCCATCTATCAATCCAATCATTTTAAGTGCTTTATGAGCACTCTGATGTGACTCATTGAGTGCCGTTGAAATACCTGCAGCAAAGTTAGACAGGGATCACTTTTTATCAAAGTGACAGCTTTTCAGATACCACTATTAATTGAGTTGATGGAAAACTGAAGCCTCCCACGCATTGGCTACAAGCCATCAGATGAAAGTGGATAATTAAAAATGCACAGAGATCATGGAAGAACAGGAAGAAATCCTTTATTTGACAAATGTGCGGTTCCTAGTTTTACAGGAAAGACTATGTTCTCTATCTCTCTCTTTTCATTCATGATCTAAAAAGGTCCCGTAAGACCGGCATATGTGGGTATTAGTCAAAAAGGTAAAACATCTCCCCAGCTTCAAATATACCTAACTGAATGTGTGGGTGCAACAAGACTGAGTTCCCCTTTTAATTTGTCCTACATAAGTTGATATCTGTGGTAGTCAGGAGAGCAGCCATCTCCATGCCAACCAATTTGACTGGCAGATAAACCAAACTGTGGGATATCAGAGGAAGTGGGTCACACCAGCTAAAAGACAGAGTGAGTATAATGCAAGAACAAATAACAAGGATATAGAAGACATCCATAAAGTTGAAGTTTGAGTTAAAAATTAGAACACTTATCTGTAAATTTTTTTGAATGACAGCTACCTCTTTTTTATTGCGACGGCACGTCCTTGTTTCACTGATTAAAAGACCCCGCCACAAATTATGAGCTACGTGATCAAAGTCTGACAAACAAATGTAGTTTATGACCTAATCTAGGCTCTTTTACAGACCCTTTCATCCTCTGAAAAAGATGCTTTAAAAGCTGTTGTAAATTCCTGTGCAGAAGCTCTGGGTCCTTATTTTTAACAGCGTGGTGATAAGATTTAACTTCCTCGGTTAAGAGCTGCATTTTGACAAATATTATTAAGGACTCTTCAGCAATAAACTTATCAGAGTTTAGGTCTGAAAGTGAACTTGTACAAAAAATATCAGGACTTAAATTACAAATACTGTAAATACAAGGTATTGTGCAATTTATTGTTTTAAAGATCCTAACAATTTTGTGAATAACAGTAAACCTAAAAACAACCAGTTTTCACTGTGAAACACATTGTGTCCTAACAAATTAATAATTCAGTTAACTGCATAATAAAAAGAAATGGAAAGCAGGAGAGGTATAAGAGAAAGACACTACAGAATGTGCTACAGTACCTTCCTCAGATCTCCAGTGACTCTGTCACTTAGTTCTCTGATATTATGTAATTTATGGATGATTAATCCCTTTCATAACTATGTCTGTTTCTTCACCAGTGCTAAAATATGCTTGAAATCACATTTGTTCATGAGCAAAATATTAATAACATTAAACTCTTTAAAGCTTGCTTTCTGTGTGTTTTTGAGACATATCAGGATTGTTCTAAGGTTTACTAACAGCCCACTGCTGCACAGGATAACTGAAGACTGCAGCAAGAGCCTGCCAAATTAGTTTTGCATGTCATCATATATCAAACAAATCTGTCTCAAAACCACCTTACATGCCACAGATTTCTTTTCTTGGTGTACATTTAGTTTCTGGGTCAAGTACTACAGGAGGAAGTAATAGGATCCTTAGACTTCCTCATGTTTAATGATAAATCTGACTCATCTGAGGCTGTAAATGTTTTATGAAGTTTAAATAAATGAACAGCTTCTTCTCACCGCAAAGTTGTATGTAGTTTTCACAGGCTAAGTTGTGATTACAAGCAAGAATGAAAACAGGGAAAACTTCCTGTATGTTTGGTAAATTTCTACTAAAAAATATATATGTATATTTTAAGATTTTAGATTTTAGTTTACAGCAACTTCACATAAAGCAAGCCTGGAAAAAGCTTTTAAAACATTATTTATCTTCAGTAATTGTAGGGAAATTTAGATTCTGGAGATGCAGTTTAGCCAAACATTTTTAATGAGTTTTGTTGCTCTGTAAGATTTGCCGCTGGGACTTTGTTGATGGTTAAATTAGAGGTAATATCAAATGGCAAACATCAAAAAACAATTTCCCTATGTCCTTGTTTCATTTTTCAGGATGTTTGAAACAGTAGTACACTAGGTTCCTGTATTGAACTGGCTTTTTTGATAGCTCACATTTTTCACATTCTGTTCTCAGTATATGGGATAACATGTCAAATCTTGTGTCATTCCAATGCATTTTGGTGTTTTAAGCTGGTGTTGCACCTTGCCCTGCGTTTTAACCCTAACCATCTGGCATGCTCTCTGGCTATTTATACAGAGTGCCAGGAAAACATGCAATGCAAGCCAGTTGAATGAACAAGGAAACTGGTTCCTGGATGAAAGAGTAACCTTGCTTTGGAGATACACAGGCACTCATTCACAAAAAATCCATTTTAATAACACATTTCCATAAAAACATACCTTGAATATTGCGCTGTATAACATTTGAGAAAAGTTATTTTGTGAAGTTATGTCTAATGCATGCACCAGTAGAATAACTAGCATAACTATTGGGTGAAGTATATTTATTTCTGTTCATGACATTTTACATGTTTATTTTTATTATTATTATTATTGTTATTATTATTATTGCTACTGAATAGCCAAAATTTACATTGGAGTGCAGCTCAAATCCAAGGCATAATAGATCAGCACTGTGAGCATTTAAAAGTTAACATGTTACAGTTAGTCTTCTTTTTAAACATAAAAGTAAAAATCTATTTTTACTCTAAACAACATATAATGTGCAACCATATTAAGTCCTCTTTTATTATATAAACTATAAAGTTGTCATGTTACAAAAAAAAGAAAAAGTATTCAAATTGTTCTCAACCGCATCCAAAATGGGAATAAATCCACAGATCTATTAAAATTCTTATCAAATAAGTAAAGCATGCCCTTCACCATCCATCCATCCATCCATCTTCTTCCGCTTATCCGGGATCGGGTCGCGGGGGCAGCAGCCTAAGCAGGGAGACCCAGACTTCCCTCTCCTCAGCCA